>JAODUK010000015.1:4687544-4708522 GCA_027564635.1 Typhlichthys eigenmanni
ATTTGTGAATCACAAAATACATTTGTGAATTGATGACATTTATTTGCGAATTATGACACTAATCTAACCCCATACCTGGTGTCACCTCTACGCACTCCCTGGACACATTGATGGAATATATCCACCGGCTGCCCGGGAATCAAAACTATAAAGGTTGTAAATTGGCACTGTCTCTGTGTGTGTTCTGGGAGTTGTCGCCGTGGTTGTCACCTGTGTGGATCAACAAACCATTCTTTCTGCTCTATTTAGCAAAGTACATGCTGATCTCTCCACTTAACCTAATCCACATTCTTTCATCATTTAGATACATATATAATGAATTATCATTTTTGTTCTGCTGTTCATTAATTCGTTTTCTTCTCCCCTACGAGTCCCAACGCTGTTCTTTATACCCGCTTACCATATGGTTTATCTTTACAGATCTTACCAGTGTGACGGACATAACCTTCTACAGCCATAAAGATGATGGATTGCATGACACATCGTGTGCGGGCTCCATATCAGAGTTGAACTTTAAATTGACGAATCAGTATACCGTCGAGTTCCCAAACAAAAACACAGACCAGGGGTCGGTCCCTGATACAACAAAAAGCAACAAAGAAACGAGCAAACAAAGGATGGGAAGGCAGGGATTTCAAGGAGGAGCCCCGTGGGGCCCCACCAGTTCTGCTTCAAAGTAGGTCATGCAAAACTGAAGTAAACCAATATATCACTATATAGTGTTTCCCTCTCTTTACCGTTACATAAGGAACATGAGAGTCTGACATATAAAAGTTCAATAATCAACCCATCCCAATAACTCCATTAGAACCTACCTGCCTTTAAGTATGTTTTGGTATTTCCACACGTCACAGTCAACAACAGTAGTGGTTAAGGTTCATCTGATACAATGCTATAAGATTTATATTCTTTTAACCTGTGTTCATCTCCCATGCCCACAGTGAGTGTATATGTATTTTATCTAATGGTTCAATAAAGAACTACTTAATGAACATCTGATATTAATCAAGCAGCCTCTTTTAAACATATTATTTCCTGCGGAAGCGCAGGAAGTTCAATGGTAACGACTCCAACAAAACATGTATTTAGCACCGATTCCCTCTTGACGACAAGAATTTGTCACCATTTTAACAGTTTCTAACTGCGAGCCATAGACACTCTGCCACCACTCCTACACCTCCTCTGTTTCAACCAGCATGGATATTATCACATAGCTACTAACTGTTTGGACCATCTGCCTGAGATACCATTAGTTAGTCCATCCGTGCTTATCTCGCCCAGTGTACTGGCTGTAATACTGCTTCGGGACCTTGTGTGCCACTAATGCCTTGTCAGTGAAGCTAACATTCAGTTTATATGGTTCTAATGTACTGCCAGGCACTCATTTGCCGGCGTAAGCCACACTACATATAGTACAACTCTACAGAATAGAATTGATAGAATGCATGTACTGTATTATGCATGCTGATATTATCTGCTTATATGTTTCATTATCAAGGATATTATATCTGTACAATGTGTGTTTGTCCCATATGTATTAACTTGCCTCCATACCTGTGTATGTGTATTCAGGCAAATTCAGTAACTCTGATCTCTGCAATCTATAATGCATCTGTGAGTTTGGGTTTCTAGTTCAACTTTGTTTGCCCACTCTCTCACTGCATATCCCAATCCTTCAGAATCATTAATGAGTTTCATTTCCAGTACAGCTCTACAGGATAGTCCATTCCTATGGAAACCGTTTGGTAACATTCACAAAGCTCTTCCTTGTCGTCCAACATTCACAGTTATGTGCAAACCTATATGGCATAGTAGACAGAACAGGGCATATGTTCTGCTGTCTTTACACAGCAATCCCAAATCTCCCATGATGTGATGTGGCGTTGCCTCAGCACCAGCTAATAGACCTCAGATGCTCTCTGCAGTGCTCGCCCACTTCTCCTTATAGAGACTGGGAACATTAATATTTCTCTACATACACTGAAAAATTCCCTCAAAATGAGCTTTGGTGCTCTAGAGCTTTGCTATGTGACTTTGTAACACTGTGTTTAAAGTTACAGCACTCTGGGAGAATACAAAAAATCACTGTTTAATAAGCTCGTTAAACAGCTACGTTTACACTGCCAGAGCCCTTTGTGGCAGAGCGAGCGTGAGATGGTTTTTTAAGAGGGATTTGCTGCCTAGTTTAGTATTGAATATGTGGTTTGTTAATTCCAAGAGACCATGAGTTTCCTGGACCACCAGAACCTTGCCATAATATTTTTCTTCTTCATCCTTACATGGGGAAATAAAATGTGCCTGGAAAACCTCAATCCATGGCTTCATGCCTGTATACCTATAAAGCATCCACAAATCATAAAGAAATATGCACATACACGAAAACGTATAAAAAGCAATTGATGAATAACAAGAAGATGGACTTTCTGGAAATGTGTTTTTCACTACACAATTGTGTAGGGAGACATAATATTATAACCAAGCAAGGGGGTCGGGGGGGTTTATTAAACTACAAGCTACACATCACCTATACATCACCTTCACCATCAGGACAGTTTAGTCAGCACTCCTCCATTAACGCGTCTTTGGACTTGTCTGATTGGAAGATATTGGAACATTTACAAAACAAACAATAAAACAATAATTTAAGAGTGCCCTGAAAAAATAGCAACACTTTTTTCTATTTCATATGAATATATCATAACATACATCAAAGAATAAAAATGTGTGTGCGTGTGCGTTTGAATGCATGCATGTACGACACATGCTGTAGGCCTACATGTGTGCCTATAAATGCATACATTTAAAGGAAAGCAATACATATCCTTCCAGAGACACCAGGACTTCCCCACACCATGGTTTATTAGAGGGACCATGGTGAAACCTCCGCAAGTTCCTGACATCAGCAGGCATGTAATATTATGGTATTCTCATTCTTTTTACCTCTCTCACAATCATATTTTATAGATAAAGGAATCTGCTTTCAAGTAGAAGATTTGTTTTTATGCTTTGAAGGTATATCTTACACATTGCCTTTGTTCTGTTTATGTAAGAATGTAACTCCCTTTATTAAAGGTGGTACGGTAGGCTATATATACAGTATATATAATTTTTTTTTTACTGTAAAATTATACTTCATTGCTGACATAAGATATATGTCAAATAATACATTTTTGAAATCAGTCAACAGGCTAAAATGTATCCCTTATACATCACACAGGATGTACTGTATGAAACACTTCTAAAGTCCGCTGCTGTTCCACAGGGAAGATTGTCTTAGAATGGAGTTCCACAGTGCCCCCTGTCAACAACAGCGGGCAGTACATGATAACAGTGTGCCTTGTATCAGCTGATATATCTTACAGCCCAGGCTTTATTCATCAATTAGACACACATTCGTGTACACAAGTACAAAAATATCCACAAGCTCATAATGCTACAGCCAGGTAAGATAACTAATTTGCATGGACTCAAACACCGCATGCCACACACACATAAAAGCATGTGCTCATCGTTCATATAGTCTACTAAAAAAATCACACACAAATATTCTCATATAATAAGTCTCTCCTGTGTGAAACTAGTAGTTTATGATCCCTGTGAGACAACAGGCATCTGACCTCTTGCATTACGACCACCTTCTGTTCATGAGCACAGTCAGTCTCTCTCTCTCTCTCTCTCTCTCTCTCTCTCTCTCTCAGTCATAGTCCAATATCTCTCCTGGGGCAAGTGAAATGGTATGTAATGTCTGTCAGCCCATAAACACACCTATAAAATAGATAGGCCTCGAAGTGAAAAGGTTCCGCAAAGTCACAATGACATTGGCGACAAAAGAGCGACGGAGCAAGGGAGGCAAAGTGCTCTAGCCGGGAGAGATCACGGCAAGAGATTTGCCCATAGATGAATATTCCACCTCTGGAAACATCATTAATCTGACTCGCTCACCTTTCCCATCAGCCCCTGGTCTGGCTGCCCATGACAAATGGAGCTTAGGGTCAGGGTTTGATGCCAGTCACTCTCTTCCTCTTTCACCTGTTGTTGTTTTTCTTTATCTCCGTCTCCCAGCGTGCTCCCAGCAAACAGAAGAGGAGGAATGAATGTGATGCCAAAAAAACCCACAAAACATTAGACATTATATGAGTTACATGTCTTTAGCCTAATAGAAACACAGGGGCCTGTGTAAATGAGATCCATTACAGAACATATGGAGCTGCTGTGCCCAGGAGGAGCCATGCTGAAAGCCGTGTGGGAATAGCATGTTCTATGAGGCTGGATGATGAATCCATGTGCCTTTAAGAGGAAGAACCATGATAGGAAGGAAACAGTTTAGATGACTATGAGCCCCTCAAGCTCTTCCTCACATTCTCCTCATCCCTTTTCTCTGACAGTATAAACAGGCAGCAGAATTTAATTCACTTTTCAGGCAGAGGGAGGAGAGGAGAAAAGGGTGGTCTTCCTCTTCCCCCCGGGATGTGGCTGTCTCTTTCCACTTGCACCCCCCCCAAACCCCCCCCCCCCCCCACCCGCCCCAACATCGCTGTGCTGCCGAGCGGCAGATTTAGTGATAGATGGGAGGTGATAACGTGACGATTTATCTGTCAAACACGAGCGGGATCCCATAATCTCTCATCAGCCACTTGGAAAATAATGGCACAATCTTTCTTGTGGATGTGATGTGGGTAATGGTCTTATTAAAGGTGTGGATTGTTTTTTTGTGCCAAATGACATTCTAGTGGACTATTAGATGAAAAGGGGGAATTTTGGATTGGGAAAGGGGGGGCGGTTAGTTAAAAGGGTTCAAAAGGGCATTTATAAAATGAACTCCTTTAGTGTCACATGGGACTGTTAGCAGTATCTTCCTTGATCTGAGAGAAATTAGCTGTTAAGTTGAACTTGCTCTCATATGACACTACTGTGTGGCAGGACTAAATGCCCATAGAGGGGGGTTAGGTTGTATTCACAAGAAACAGAAAATACACATGAAAAGCGTGCTCTCATGAAAGAGGTTGTAGGAAAGTGTAGACCTGCAATTACACAAACAGAAAGTGTACTTTCCCCCAGTGTGGCATATTTATATCCGATTTCGTCGCCATGCTGTACAGCCGCTACGATGCCAGGAATCACAGTATATGCACCAATATCTTTGGCGGAATGTCTGAATTATGAGGAAAAAAAACTTGTGTTTTTATCATTTACCTTTCTGAAGATATGATACGAAATGCAAAACTATAGCTTCCAGCTGACTTTGCTGCACGGCACATCAGGTTAGAAATTAAATGTCAAACCGCCAGAGTTAGCCAATAAAATGTTAGGGTGGCACCCGGGGTGGCCAATCAGACATCAGCGGTGTGCAGTGCCACCCTGGACACCCCTCTGACACCGCCAGTGTCCCTGACACAGTTTGAGAACCCCTGGCCATGGTTGTCAGTGCTAATGTTTTGCATGCCGGTCTATTAGTAGTTTTCTGCCGCCCGCATCAGGGTATGATCTTCCACATTACCTCTAATGAATGATACAGGAAGCATCTGCCTGGGTGTTTCTGCACCACCTGCCTCAGTTGATATTAATAAATAAGCACGTCTTTACTCTGTGTAGACGTATGAGAGGGACGGGTTACATATAGACGAGCTGAAGTCAACCTTGTTCCGTTGACAGGAAGTCGTTTGCATGAAAACAGCTGCATCAAAAAAACAATGCATACAAATTGTGGTGAACTTATTTTGAACTGGAATTATTTAACTATTGTATATCTATATATAACCCTTTACAGACTGAGTAAAATCCAGATCATCTTTGCAAAACCACAATAGGCCTCTTTAGTGCATCCCAATTTCCGGGTTCATCCTGCTTATGTACGTATTACGGTGCGGTAATGAGTGCTTTTGTCATATTCACCAAATATCTCCACGCATTCTCACTGTTCTCTGTGTGCTAAAAAATGATCTTGAATTACACTTCCTTGGCTCCGTAAATAAGAACACAACTAAAATTTGATGAGGCTTCGCATCATTTCTGTCCATTGTTGAGGGTAAAACCTACATAAACACAAGGAAAGAGTCCAAGGCGCCTGGTATGGCAGGGACAGATCCCAGCGGGATATGGGCAGTATAGTGGCTGGCCGGCAAGCAAACCAGACATCCACCCCCTAGCCCCACGGGCTCTGTTCTCTTATGTAACTAATGCTGCCTGCCCCCCCCCCCCCTCTCTCTCTCTCTCTCTCTCTCTGAGTGTCCAATGTGGCTCATCAGCTGTCTTCACTGCATTATTCATGCACTGAGTGCTGATAAATGAGTCAAATAAATGTGTTATGCCTTTGCTAAAGCACAGAGGTGTTGTACAAAGACCCAGGGTTCCTCCTGGGTGCTTCAGTTGTCAGGAAATTATTTCTATTTTGTATCTATTGAAAACTGTTTTTTATTATTTAATTGATTTGTACATGGGAAAAATGTATGTTGGTACATTTTAACATGATAAGCTGCATATTGTCAAATAACTAACAATAATGTATTGATAATTGGGCAACCTTTACAGAAAATTGCACTATGAATTTCTGGTTTGTTATGTACACCACTAGGGGGCGTGTGTGTTCCTGGCTGTTCAAAGGGACAGATGTCATTTGAATAGCACCACTTGATAATACAGCATTCAATATAAACTATTATACTAATGGAATGAAAAACACTGATCTAATATAGATTAAAGACCGTGGTGTGGAATTTAAATTGACATGTTAAGATGAGAAATGCAAATGATGTTCCAAACGAGTTATACATTTGGCCTACACCATGTGTTATAGTGTGACATAACTAAAGCATGTGTAGCATTCCAGACAACACATCACATAATCTCATAGCAGTGGGACCCGGGAATGTAACAAGGCCCGTGACATTCACGGCCCTAGTCTATTTGTTTTGATCTTGGTGCACGCTCCCCATGCTCCCTGTATGCGACCTTTCCCCTGCTCCACCCAAAGCCACGTTCATTTTCTTAGTGGATAAAAGCACCTCTCTGAGGCCCGCTGATGCCATGGTAGTGGTCCAGTCCCAGGGCGTACCCTCCTGAGCCCCCCCCAAGGAGACAACGTCCTGAAGGCTTCTGCATCAAAGAGGCCCCCAGGTCAGGGATCTGAGTAGAACCTGGTTTAACCCTCCCGCGCCCTCCACATCACAAAGACCATCTACGTTCCCACTCTCTAACGCTCACTTTCCTCAAGATATGCGTATATCAATGATAGCACCCCCCCTAACTCCCACCCACCCACCCTCCGCCCTAATGACCTCTGTTTTCCTCTCACTGGCTAGCCAATCTATTTGATTGTTGTTCCTGACGTACTGCTATTAAAGATTGATGCTTGTAAAGTAAATAATCTGGTATATTAATACAATGAGGACTGATGGGGACCATTACAGCCACGATCGACAACATATAACTTTTTTGTAATTTATCAACACCTGTTGAGATGGAAATGGGAAATGGGAAATCAAATGGCTTACAAAAACAAACTAGTAAACGGTAATTAACAAAAGGTTTAATGTATTGTTACTTATCTTTTATTTATTGTTATTAACCAGACAGGGTAAACACATTAATAATCACAACATTTACTCAGCAAGAGACAAAAGGCTTCTCTGTATGTATTTTACTCTTGTAAAATAGATTAACAATATTGTTTCTGCTATTAGGTGAGATGTATTGTCGTAATGTATAAAAATGTTTAAACTATATGCTGAAAACTCTTTCCTAAAATCTCTCAAGTACAAAGTGCACATAGATTATTAAACAGATGTTGCTATTTTACATTTTTGAACTCTTACCTTGTGGCGTTATCTGATAATTTAAATGTCGTCAGTTGGTTTCACTTGAAATATTTTCCCACGATTGGCTCTCAAGTACCTTCTCAGTCCTCACATCTGCCTTGCACATAAAAATATTAATACATAATTGAGTTATTTTACGAAGTAGCAGTATAGGTGTCACTTTGGACGGTAAGGAGCTGATGTTGGCCAGCTGATGCTCGCACCAGACGCACTGCTCCATCCATAAAGACGTCAACACTTTATCACCGCCACCATTTTCCACTCAGATGGTGATTATCCATGGCATGCTAGAAACACATTATGCAATAGAATAATAGACTTGCCATTCAACGTTAATGGGATTATATTTCAGTCTCTGCAAGACTGACTGTTTATAAACAGAGTTTTGCTGAAGTGGGAAAAAAACATAATTTTTTTGTGCTGATAGATTTAGCGAGAAATGCTATTTATTATTTTTGGCATTATTGTGTAGTATGGATTTATTTAGCTGCATTTTGAGCTCTGTCTAGGTTGAAATTAATAAGTCTAAACAGCAAACCAAATATTTGTTTATATAATTTCTTATAATAACTTTTTTGTGTTGTTTGCTCATAAACAAACTACAACAGAATGGGATTATTCACACATCTGAAACAATAATTGTATTGATGGCCCTTCTGGCCAATTTAACATAACACATTTCAATGTATTATCATGAGTTTTCTTTTCAGTAGCCAAGCAGAAGGCAATTGTTAGAGATATACTTGGCTAACTTAAGTGGGAGGAGGATAAATTGGGGGCAAAGGGTACAAACTTACATGAGTTTCCTCTTTCTCCGATGTGCAATAAAATAGTGAAAGGGCTGAAAGTGAATGGCAGGGATGGGGTCACCAAAATATACAATAGTAACTGAAGAGGGAGAGGAAATCTAATCGGCTTGCAGATGCTAATTTTATGGCGCACCAATTAAGGAGAGTTTTTTATGACACATTTTTGAGAAAACAAAACAGCAGAGCTGTTCCCTCTTGGTTGGGGGGCCCCTGGTCGAGTGGCCCTGTGTGCGAGTAAAACAACCCCTCCTTCCAGCCCAGCCTTAGAGGCATTGAACCCAGGTCCTAATGGGATGGCACCTCCTTTATGCCTGCCCTCGCCCACATTGGGGAAATGAGGCAGTGTCTGTTTGTTGTTCTGGAAGGCTGTGCGTCCCGTTTATCACTGTCAAACCACAGAGACACAGAAAAAGAGCATGACCAAGGGGGGTCTGTGCTGTCCAATCTGTCCTGCTTCGGGCTTTACAACCTCGGGCCTCATGCGGCGACTACCCCACCCTGCATCCATATATCCCCGTCCATGCCTTTCGGCCACCGATGGCTTTTGTGTCGGCTCACTCCGGCTGCCAAGATCTGTGTCTGCACTGCTAACAGGCGACCTGGGCAGAGCCGCTAACTAGACAATGACACGGGCTCCGGAACGGCCAATGTTTAACCAGTGAGCAACCCACTCACGCCTCTGCCTGGCCCCGTAGCCCCCTGTGCCTTTGTGAGATCGGGGTTAATCTATTAAAGGCCGGCGTTGGGGTGCATCCTTTTCTGCCCACTATTCCCCAAATATACTGCCACACAGTCACTAGAGCTGTACTTCTATAGGGCTCTTTTGTTTAGCTGAGGTGTACTTTGCTTTTAAATCGTCACTGCTTCATTGCTCTCTAAACCCTCAATCTATTTTAGAATTAGCATAACATGAATAACACATTACCTATAGACGGGAAGGAATTTAATTTAAATATGCTGTGCTAAATATATAAAAGCAAGCCAATATACTGTGTGCATAATAAGCATATATATATATATATATATATATATATATATATACACACAGTATGCTCATTAAACTTAAATATACAGTAGTTTAAAAAGTGCATGTTTGAAGGTATTTGCCAAAAAACCACAAGATTTTCATCCCATTTTCTATAGTTATTCATCTTTCTTTCTTACAACTCCCAATCTTTTCTGTTCATTCAGACGGGAGAGAGTAAGATGCTTTCATTTCATTTCTCTATCACTCCCACACTCTACCTCGGCCGTTTATGGGCCCTCGTAAACATGTATTGATATTTAATGCTAACCTCAGCAGGGCAGAGTCTGTTAGGCAAAGATGCCTGTGACTCTCTAAGACAGGAAAACACCGGACAAAGAACTATGCTATAACAAAGGTGCTGTAAAGTTGCCCGCAGACCACACAGCAATGTAACGGTAGCCTGACGGATCATATGGGGAAAATGTTCTGGCTTAATGGATTTAGCATATTTTACATGTATTTCTATGTATCTTGATGACATAGAGATATGGTGATCTTCAGATTACTTTAGTTAGTTTTCTGTAGTGTAAAATAGTAGCTTTTTTATCAGGGAAAGCAGGGTTCCTAAACATTTTTCATATAGAAATTCCCTACTTTTCCATATAAAAATGTTCAGACGTCTATATAGATTTTACAAATGGCTAGATGTTTATTATGAAAATAAATGGATTTTAAAATCCAAAATATTGTTTAGCTCATACAATTAACACAAAATGATGTATGTAAATCAAAGACTAAAAATATTTTTTTACGTTTATACAGATTTAACAGTTATAAGGCACTTGAGGCAGAGCTGTCTTTCAGGCTGTTTTTCAGGATGTTAAGTCAAACACCATACTACATAGATAAGCTGGCAGTGGCCCGTGCTCTTTCACAGTGGTAAATATTTCCACAGTGCTGGCTGCATGCTCCAAATACCATGAAAAACACTTTGCTTCTATGATCAATTTATTTTTAGAAATGTATCATTTTATATTTTAGACAACAGAATTGGGGCAATATTCTGGATACCCAAATATCTTTTCCAAACTCTCATACACGAAACGAAGGACTAAGAGCATTAAGAGAGTGCCAACACGTAGTTGTATAGGCCATTAGACCACTAAAAGTTAGAACTGTAATGACAAACAAGACACAATGAATTAAACACAGGGGATATATGCTAGGCATACTGTAAATATATGCACAGGGGATATATGCTAGGCATACTCTCGACCCTGGTCGGGAACATTGGTTCTACTAACTAGTTACACAACAGGTGAACTGCACTATAAACCACAGCAGAGATGTGGCCTCTCTATTACCCACAGAGTGCAACAGGGCCAGTTATATCAGAGGAGGCTATTTTTGTGTTTCACATTATGCCTTAATGTTTGTGTGCCTCAGAATCAGCGTTTAGCTCTGTAAAAGACACAGTTCTCAGATCAGATACTGTACCTGAACTATTCATTTTGGACCACAGAAAATTGAACTCCTCATTAAAATTCTAACCTAATCATATGTGAATTAAGGTTTAATGTGAGGCTGTTATCTCCCAGCTGAGACCCATGGGCAATTCAGAGAACATACATGCATGTGTTTGAGAATGAGAGAGGTATAGAGAGAGAGGGGGGCGGGGGTGAAATAGAAAGAGATGGAAGGGGGGGAGGGGGGGCGGTTTGCAACACAGACTAAACAAAAGAGGCAGGCAGAAGGAGGCACGCTGAATGACCAAAACACAATTTTAAACAATTATACTCAAATTTCGTTTTCACACTTTAAACAGCTGAATTGAGAAGGCTTCTACATGCCGAGAATGTCTTGTGTAAGAAGTGTGGCAAAGCCTCAAAGGGTTCTTTTTTCTTTCTTTGGAAGGACATAAAATTCAAGCGTGAAGTATTACAGCAATACAGCTCCATAAACCCGGCATTCACAATCTTTAAAAGGCTCGACAAGGCTTGTGCCCATTGAGCTTAATTGTACTTATTCATTTCACTTCATCAAGCCGAGAGCCAATGTGGCCAATTGTGTGTCACTAACTAGTCTGATGGCATCAAAAGACATACTTAGAGCAAGAGACACTCGATTCAATGGGTTTGTGAGGCTGGCAGGAGACCTAATACAGATATGCATGCTTACACACACACACACACACACACACACACACACACACACAGACCACTGACCGTTGACGATCACCTCGTCAATCAAGGGCCAATGAGGAGCGGCGGTGACCACCAACATGCAGGTTATTGTGCGTGCTGACCTCAGGGTCAGCCGTAAGCTGTCCGGGCCTAAGCCCCACACAAAGAGCTGCATCATGTACTGTTCACATACAGTGGCATTGCCCCCAGCACCCTTCTAAGTGGACACATGGCAGGCCTGTCCACAGATGGGATGGGGGGACCGGGGTGGAGGGAGTCGGGGGGGGGGGGGGGTATTTGGCTGTCGGCGCTCGTGTGTTGCCGTGGCGAGAGAGCAAAGGTAACAGGACGGCCTGAAACAATGGCGCCGATGATAAGTGGGAGCCGTGCCTTGGCGTCGGGGAGGAAGATTATTAGGCCAGCAGGTCTGCTGTTGTGTCAGCCTGGGCGACACAGAGGAGTGTGGAGGGGAGGGGTGGGGGGGGGATAGAGAGAGGCAGATTGGGGACACAAAGCAAAGCCATGTATGCATCAGTGAGCAGCCAACTGTTTAAAAGTGTGACCGGCACAATGTTAAGCAGACACACTGTGTGTGTGTGTATATATGTACAGGGATGGGAAGTAACTGACAGAAGAAACAGTAACTGTAATCTATTACCGTTACCAGATTAAAAAAGTGGAATCAGATTACAGTTTCTTTTTTTTTATTTATAGATAATTACTTCTAGCACTACTTTCAAAAGTTTGCAGAGGGAAAATACATTAAACAATCGTCTGTTCTCTTATTAACCTTTCTTTAACGTCAGTCAATACTTGCAATGAAATTCCACTAATAATCTTATCCCCTGAGCAACATAAACAGTCACACAAATAGAAAGATTTGGCGTGCCAACGCCAACACAGTAAATTGCTTTGGATGGCATTTCAAAGAACAATGTTTAGGCGTGATAATAAGTAATAATAATAATAAAATGTTATAAATAGTAATCAGATTTTGTTACTACATTTAGGCAATCCAAAAATTACATTACTGATTATAATTTTAGTCTTGTAACTAGTAACTGTAAAATATTTTACCCATCCCTGTGTATATGTGGGCACCATGGGCGTTTTTAAACCATTTTTAGGACCCCTAGAAACAAAAAACAAAACATTTTGCTATTCTAAAATAAGTGAATTTATACACAGGAAAATATTTCGGGGGGATGAAGGAATCACTTGATTGTGTGAGCCATGTAAGCTACTACCCCCGATAGAATATTCTATTCGTTCAGACTGTTCTATTTTAACGTGCTCTGTAATACGGCGCCGATCGTTACGTGTCGGACAAAACAGACGTATTATTAGGCCAACAGTGACATTTGTGATTTAGACGTCTTTATATGTAGGCCTACAGATCACATTGTCATTTAGGGCTGAGCACCCCTAACGGTGTGATCCTAGAATCGCCCCTGGTGTGCACCATAATGATTTCCCCCTGAAAGACATCTATTGATTTTCCTCTCTGAAGCAACTTTTAGGTCAATATGCAATCTTCACACTTTGGGACAACACACATACAGTACACCATTTTCAAGAAGGACATACGGAAGATTACATTAGATGTAGCGCTTAGGAGACAAATTCCCTGTTTGGTCTGTTAATCATCTCAGAAATGTTGTGCACAATACAGCACACTGTGCAGCCTGTCACCTCATGTTCCTCCACCGAGCCTCACGTCACCTGTTGGAGACGTCCTTCACACACAGAAGTGACGTTCCCGGGAGGCCAGTTGGGTCGCAGCCTCCTGAAGGCCAGCATCTGGACCCGGCCCTGTCCCTCCAGATGACACACTCTGCTCTGCAATACCGTAGTCCCCCCCGCCTTTTCTCGCTCTTCGTGCCCCCCCTCCACACGTCCCCCTGGGGTAGTTGTGGGGTAATTTATGAAGCCGGAGCAGCATGGAGCAGGTCAGTGTATGGGATGGCCTGCTGACCACACTCCATTCAGCTACAGGAGGAGAAGGCCACAGGCTTCTTTCATGGCGTCTCTCCCTGGGCCCTGTTCCCCCCGCCATTGCCCTCTCCCTCCAGTCCTCCACGGCGCTGCCCCCCGGCCGCTCAGAGATGAAGGGGAAAGTTATTGGACTCTTTAGCGACTCATAAACATCCTAGGGGATTTTCATAGCGCCTTTGTGTCTTATTCTTTTGCCCGAGATAATGCGATTGTTTCAGGCTGTGTAAATGAATAAATCACAGAGCGGTTTGTCCTGCTGGTGAGAGATAACAATGGGCAGCACCCCCCCCCACCCCGGTTCTGAGAAACACTTGTCAGCCTGCTTAGAGGATTTTACGGAAACACCTTTATGTCTCCTTCCCTGGCACTGGTAATTTAGGGAAAAATATTTAGCTCTACCGATAAAATGGTGCATATCTATTATTATTCTGTAGTCTTCCACCCTGAGCCAAAAGATAAAGGAGGTATACTGGGAGAAGGAGATACATTGTTGTGTGGGCTGTTATTGTTGCCTGAGGGTTTGATTCTCTCTGTCCTTTTCTCTCCCACATGTCCAGATTAACACTGGCTGTGTGTACAGAACATCCAGCCACTGATCTTGTTAAACAAAGACCAACAGTGAGCGAAGGGAAGCTCATGGTACACATCCCAGGGTTTGCTTTCCTGCTTAGCGCTTTATTGAGCCATGATAGGCCATAATCTGGCCTGATCCTCTGTCACTACAAGCATATGCCTAGGATAATACCCTCATTTTCTGGTCACCTGAGCGCTTTTACAAAAGGAGTGGAGGAGGTCTCTAGGCTGTCCCAGAGCTCGTGAATATAGGGAGGGGTCCAGAGAGGTGCTGTCCAGAGAAGAAAGTCAAACACTCTTAATGCAGGGTTAAATATTGTGGGATTATGAGGACGCATGGAGGGTGGCTACTCTTTCATATGAAAGATGTGTGTGGCCCCTTGCCTCTGTAAACACATGAATAAGAATAAGGATGATGGGCAGAATCGGATTTATCTGGCTCACACGTTTACCATTAGAGCAAAAAAGGAATGATCACTCAGATAGTGATTCTGTTTACCACTGCAGTACATTACGGGTTGTGCTCTGACCCCAGTTTATTCTATACAAACTGAACAACTTTAGATTGGGAGTTCATGTGAGGTTAAAGAATTTGGGAGGGCACATATTCTGCTCTCATTTAAACATAATTAATTCACGGCCATTAATAATACAAATCACGTGGTTGTGAAATATAGTGTAAAGAAATATAGTGGAGTAAAACCAGCCATTAGGAAGTCTGAGAATGTGAGTAGAGAATGAAATGGAGCACCATTGTGTCCAACATGGTTAATTAAGATTGGGCCCAATTAGGAGAGGAGGGTCCAGCACCCATGTTGGCCCAGAGCCTAACGATGGGAAAATCCATATGCTCCCAATAAATGGCTCAAGTTGGCTCTCAAGGTTGCCCAATTATAATATCATTGAATGTTGGCTGAGACATGGGATCCAAAGAGGCCCCAAAATAGAAATGTGTAAGGAGATCCTGTAGGTTTAGATTTAAACAACTCACTTTAAAATGTGGTTGTGTATCATTGTTTGCATGTCTGTTTGTGATTGTGTTGAGAGGCCTTACTGCCATAGTCTATTATTGTCTATGAAACCACCAAAATACAAACATACTCCTACATGTTCTATTTTCTAAAGACATCATCAAGTCTACACAAAGACACCCACAGTTGAAGCAGAGAAGACTCGGGTAAATATAAACCAGGGTTTCCTACTGAGCACCAGACAGAGAAAAGCAAACAAAAACCTATAAGACAACACATTCCTGGAATGATACTTTTAAAATGTTTTCATTTCAGCTGAATGAAAATATAATGTGCAATATCATAATGTATGTGCTCCAAGTGCCAATGTAACCCACAGTTCACAACATTGAGCCTCAGTATATTTCCCCGTCATACTGCAAACCATGTGTGTTTTTATGAAACTAGCAATGATCCATTCACTGGAGGCTTTGCTTGGCAGAAAATGACAGGAAATTCCTTAGCTGCACTAAATCCCACTCTACAAGCACTACATATACAGAGAGAGATAGATGGAGAGATTGAGAGAGAGAGATAGAACATAGAGAGGGAGAGAGAGAGAGAGATTTTTGTAATTTTAAAAACAAATTTATTCCATCAATTATGAACAATACATATTAATCAAAGACGAAAACAAAGTCACATTATTTCAGTCAAAACAAAATAGTAAATTTTCATAGTCCCAACGCCTCCAAATCAGCCATCTTTAAGTAATATTTATGTTCCAACATGATAAGTGATATCAAAATGGTTTTGAAAATGGCTACGCAATCACAATCCTGACTTCCTTCCATTTTCTGCTTCCTACTAAAGTAGATTGCCATCTTGGCCTGTCCAAACAAGAAATTGATCAACCGCCCTTTATCTTTTTAAATCTCCCATATTTGAAACAATAAATCTTTTTTCTCCGTCAGACTCTCAGCTAAATCTATCAAGAGTGAGTCCTACATGCAGAACAATGTTTTCAGTCTGAAACAGTGTAATAAACTGTTAAAAAAAAAATAATAATAATAATTAGTTTCTCTTATTTGACAGAGAGGGCACAACTCTGAAACCATGGGATTCAAAATAGAGACAAAAGCATTGACTGCAATAATACCCTGGCCTGTAAAATGATCCACATAATGTCATTTTGGTATAACACTTCGTGCCTCTCGGTTTGTCAGCACCTCCTTAAAGCCTTCACACACACCTGATACAAGGCCTTTCCAATTCTTCCAAAGACAGCAAGTCCTGATATCCCATTTCCTGAGAAGGGCCCCATTGTCCGTATTCCAACATTTTGACCCTCACGCTTTGGAAAAGCACAGGGACTGGAGTTGCTTCCCCAACAAACCAACTTGCAAGCAATGTCAGTTCCTCTTTAGACAAGGATATCTTTACACTTTCCAGCAATTGTCCCACCACTCAAATAGATTGAACATCCATCTTCTCAGCCATCACCTCTACATTGTCCATGTTTTTGACCAGTTACATAATCAGCTGATGGACTGTGGTAACCCCGCCTTACAGTAACATTAAGAGCATAAACTTGTGAAACATGTATTTTGAAAAATAGGTTAATTTAACAACCAATGAATTGAATGGTTACTGTTCAGTCTACAAGTATCAAAACAACCCAGTGTTTTCAAAACCCTTACAAGCAAGAGAGATGTTCTGAGAAAGCTTAATATCTAGATCACCTAAAGGACACAGTCTGACATGTGAGAGAAGTCTTGGCACATAGTTTCAATAAACTGAATAACTGTAGATATGAAATTGAAGCATGTCCTTTAGGAGACATGCTAAGCATACATATTCTGTGTGAATGCTACAGGGATAGTAGACCACATATTGCATCTACTAGTGATGGAGTATGGAGACAACACAGGACCTGAGAAAGTGAGGAGCTTTATGGTTAGGGGAACACAATACTGTGCCCACTCTTTAGTACCTTTTAACTACCTCCTCCCCACCACAGGACCCCCCCCTCCAGTGATGGTGATGTGATTTCGCAGACTGTTTGGGACCCAAGTCGTACTGAATCTGACCCCTTTGTCTCGAACCCCTGGGTGAATTGTACCTAGTCTGCCATTAACACAGTTCTTGTCTATGTTTAAGCACCACATAGGGTGCTTCATACCTTTCTCCAAACTGTGCCATGGATACCATATGCAAATAGGGCATTCAATGAATATTTTAACTTGTACCATGAAAATGGCACAATATAAAGTTAGTCATCTGCAGCTAATATTACAAAGATTCAAAGTTTCAGTTGCTAAGTAGAATGTAGGCCTGTATGTACGATTACTACAAGCCTACATTTTGATTATTTTGAATTGACATACTTGACAAGGATTTTACATCTGTAGCCTACCAATTAGATGATTATACTGTATTTTGTCATTACATTGTTTCTCATATAAAAATGCTATCTATCTATCTATCTATCTATCTATCTATCTATCTATCTATCGCTGTCTGTCTGTCTGTTTATCTATCTATGTTTTAAGTAATTAACTTTTAGTTTACTTAACACAACCGTGAAAACATATCACTGCTTTGGCTAATGTGTCGGGGGAGGGGGTTTATCTGGGTGTTAAATGTGGGTTGGGGAATGGTGGTCGTGGGGGGCGGGGGTCAATAGAAAGGAGGTGTGAGAGGGTGAAAGTGTGTCCCTTCTGCAATTGGCTGTGGTTCTAAGTATCTCATTATGCACTTTATTGTTCCTTTGTTGGGGTGGGGGTATAAATACACCCCAGTGGATCTGGACGTTGACAGTTTGGCAGATCTCACCACGGTGGATAGCCTCATCACATCAGAGACGTCTTGAGAGCTCGAGAACAGCCCTAGAGAGCTGTGGCCTTCAAGAAATCCAGAGCCAGCAGAGGAACAACCTGTTTTCCACGTCTGTGCATTTAGCAGACAACGCTAGCCCACCCCCCTCCCCCTTCTTCCCCTTCCCCCCGACTAGTTTTTTTTTTTTTTAATTTTTCGGGGTCTATTTTCTACCGTTTTGCAAGAGGATGGATTCAGATGCTGGCTCCACCTGCAGCCGTTCATCGTCGCCAGACCTGGTGGTGGACGACTGCGTTGGCGGCTTCTTCTCCAACAAGATGTTCCAGACATACTGCCAGGAGCAGAGGGCGGACAGGGATGCGGGACACAGCAGGACGGAGCACTCCCCCGGGGGAGGGAAGATCCAGAGCCACTCTGACCACTCCAAGGACGACACGCAGGACCTGAGGCTGAAGGTCAACAGCCGCGAGAGGAAGCGAATGCATGACCTGAACCAGGCAATGGACGGCCTGAGAGAGGTCATGCCCTACGCCCAGGGGCCCTCCGTCCGCAAACTGTCCAAAATCTCCACCCTGCTGCTGGCCCGAAACTACATCCTGATGCTGTCCAGCTCCTTGGATGAAATGAAGAAGTTGGTGGGGGACGTGTACGGAGGCGGCGCCGTGGCCCAGAGCCGCAGCGCCGCCCACGCCAGGCTCAACCCTCCAGCCCCGGCCGTGCCCCTCGCCCTTCATCCCCTGGCCCAGTCACTCCACTCGCTGGTGGGCGGCGCGGCCTCCGGCCTCCACCACCACGCGCCGTCGCAAGCGGTGGCCCCGCACTCGCCCCCTTCTGCCAGCTACCTGGGCTTCCATGCTCCAGTACAGGGCCTGCTGAAGGACCCCCTCCACCTGACCAGCTCCTACAGCAGGCACTTCCCCGGCATGCCCTGCCCATGCTCACTGTGCCAGCCTTTGCCCACCACCACTTCCACACTGCACAGCCTGTCCATGAACAAGTGAGGCCAGACACTCGGGAAACGGAACTGTTTTGGGTGGATGGTTACAATGAAGCTTGTTCACTACACCAACAAGATGAACATTGCCAGAACATGTATATCTTGTACAAATGTTTTTTTTTTAATGTAAACTGCTGCTATTTTTTTTAATTAATCACCTTCCTTGTTAATACTGAAATGTTGTAAAATGCACCAGGACTACATCTGAGACTTCTAATTTATCTGCTCTGTGGTGAAGAAATATTAACAAAGACAGACTCATGTGTCCAATAGTGCTGGATTTCTATTTTCCTAAATTAAAAATGTGTTACAATAAACATTTTTTGCCTCTGAAATGATTTTGTGTCAGACTTGTTTTACTTGTCTGTACTTTGAAGTAGAATCAGTTGAGCCTGGATTTCAGGTGTCAGATGTGGGTTAAGAAACACAATTAAAAACACAGGGAAACTAATTATTAGAGCAGTGGAGCCGCCGCCACTTGCACATAGGACAAGCAAGGGAGCAGAAGAAGAGAGGATATTTAGTGGAAGAGTATTGGTTGCTAAACAGCTTTGGAGAGGCCTACCTCTTAACTAAAGTGGGACAGAAGGGCTTGACAATACGCCAGTAGAGGGGCTGAATGTCATTCTTTAGAGCATGTCGAACCATCCATCTTCACCTCAACAGGGTGTAGGAGATGAAAGGATGACACAGGCGCCACGGCGGTACGTCACTTTTGTTTGAGACAGGCGAGGGACATGACTGGCTTTGTCATTGTCCAGTGAGGACCTATAGCTATATTAATACCTTAGGAATATTAGGAATACATTAATTAAAGACAAGTATTGTCAAAGCGAGCGGATATCTCAAAACACACAGGATGAGAGGTTACATTAAAATAACATGTATAATATCTCATGTGTAATGATGATGTATGCAAACAGTCCTCTGCAGAATTACAGATAAAGTTGCTACTATTCATTTCCTAAAGTAAACACTGCAATAATAGTATTTGATCGCTGGAAACAATGACTAATCAACAAAACTACCAACATACTCATTATGCAGACTGATTACCATGAACATAACTTAGTCAAACAAGCCGACAATGGCTAGCCCTCACTTAGCAACAAATCAAGCGTGTAAAATACATGCTTATCCTCCCACGGCTGACAGATGATCAGGGGAGAAATGAAGAGACGTAACTCCTTCTCACCCACCTCCCTTACATCCTCCTCCCCCCGAGGGCCCTGAATGGGCCCGAACAATAGCCGTGCATGGGACACAAAGGCCGGGGGAGGCCAAGCTCTCGTGCCTGAGACACAGACCCCCCTCCATTCAATCTACATTTCATCATGGTAACAAGCGCTGTCGGGCCAAAAGGCCTGACACCACGCTCACCACAAAGGCGGTTAGCTCTAATTTATGAGGCTATTGACACTGTAAAGAGCCCCTGTCAGTACTTGGGGATTGTCAGCTGTAGGATGTCCCAGTGGGGGGAAGGCAGCTGCCAGCCCTGCCCGGCCCAGTGATGGGGCTTCTGTCGCTGGGACTGGCGCTGTATCGTCACCTGGTCCCACAGCCCCCTGACGCCACGGCTCTGGGTCCTCCCACAAGACAAGCCCCCCCCCCCCTTTTTTTTTTTTTGGGCACAGGTGGGAATGGGAAACAGAACACATTGTGCGGATTAGTGGGGATCGGCCTCCCTTTGCTCTAGGTGGATAATTAGAGACATTGACTTGCACAAAGCTGGTGTTTCCTGATCGGCACCAGATGGTGTTAACCCACAGTGTGGCATCGGTGGGACGGAGTGTGTGTGTGTGTGTGTGTGTGTGGGGGGGGGGGGGGGGGTGCGCGTGCAGGCAAACATATA
>JAODUK010000015.1:4708622-4724474 GCA_027564635.1 Typhlichthys eigenmanni
AGAGAGAGAGAGAGAGAGAGAGAGAGAGAGAGAGAGAGAGAGAGAGAGAGAAAGGAGGGGGTGGAGGGGGGGCGTTATGTATCATCCTGGTATGGGATGAACCCATGAGAGTCTTAATTTTGACACAGTCCTCAAAAGCATCATATGGCTTTACCAAGAGGAAATAATAAACTCCACTTAATGAAGTCCTATAAACAGAAGGGTTCAACGTCCTGTTGAAATGGATCTAAGATGGGCTTAAATATAAAGGCCTTTTTTGATGGCTAAGAAAGGCTAATTTGGTTAGAACCACAGAATGATGATTAATGAGGCAGCTGGCATGGCTTTTCCGCATGTAAGCCCCCGAGCTATGACAAGAAGAATTCTGTGTTCAACACTCATAGACGACTCCTTCCCATGACTACTGGCCAGCACTGTAGCCTTGAATTCATGGCATATTACCTGTCTAACATCACAAGAGGATCAAGCCTTGGACTCAGTTGAATCACTTAAAATGCAATGTCATAATGATGGTAGTCGTGGGACTCTAATTCTGGCCTGAGACCTTGTGGCCCCAACTGACTTCCAGATGGACACATTCACTGCTATTGTGATGACAAACTTGCCTGCCCTGATTCCCCTGCTTGGGCATTCTATCTTATGCAGCCTAATTCATAGTTTTGTAGATAGTACATAGAAACTAATTAGCCCAAATCCAATCTTCAATCAGTTTATCTCATCATCTGATTAACAAAATTAGTATTTTATGTAATAATTAATTTTTTATAGGCTAGTCGTGCTTGTGTGTTATGCGTAAATATAACCTAGGCTTTCTGAAAAATACATGTTTTTCGATCAACAGGTCAAATAAATTACAACGCTAAGGAAACGAGACTCGCTGTCACAGCCTACATCGACTTGAACAGTGGAGTGGGTGAAGGGGCGGGGGGTCCAATCTATGGGTCCAACCCACTGTTGCAGATTGGACAAATGCTGACTGTCACGCCCATAGGTGGAGGCTTTGTGGCGCGGTTGAAATACTCACACTTGTGCCCCACACAGTCTTTAATTTGAGCTCAGCAGTCGTGAGGTTCGCAATAACTGAGGGGATCTTCTTGCATTCCAAAAGCAAGGAAAGGAGTCAGTTCGGATTTCTTTTTGGGCGAGATTTAGCCAACCCTGTGCTGGATTTTGATTCTAAAAACTAGTTTTTATTTTAGATTTTATTTTTGTTCAGAAATAATAAAGGAAAATGGGAGCCCAATTGTCCAAGGGTGGAGTAGCTGTTGAGGGAAAAGCAGCCGCCGACCCTGCTGCTGCCAAAGCAAATGGCCAGGTAAGCAATGATAGCCTAATATTACAATTTCCATTCATGCTCATGCTGCCCAACGCCCACTTACCGTACAGCATGTGTCTCGCTTGTTGGGTAGTAGGCTACACTGCATTTTAGATCCAAGTCACTATAAACCAACATTCGACGAAAAGCAAAATGTCTGTTAACGGTAAATCCTCCGTTTTCGCGCGTTCTTTAGTTATTGATTTATTGAACGTAATTTCTGAAGACTGCGCTTCCTAAATGAACAGCCTAGATGTTTAACTGTTAAATGGCTGCTAGGTACGGTAGTTGTACGGTATTCGACGCACTCCCGCCTGAACAGTGCCTACAACCTCTGGAAATTGTGTCTTTATTTACATACATAATCAGTGGAAATTGCAACAATCAAACAAAATATTTAATTTAAACCTACATTCTCTCATGAATATGTTTAGTATTGGACAGGGACTCCCTCGTATATCAAACAAAAGGTGCAAGAACGAGTGCAACGGGTGTGTGTGTGTGTGTGGTGGGAGGGCATTTTGCTGAGTTGCAAACAAAGCGCACGTTCGATTGACAACCGTAGTAGTATTTTACTTGTTTGACTCATAAGTGAATGTGCCTAAGACAACATAATTAATTGTGCAAAATCTTATAGAGTATGTTAATTTAGCGAGCGTTTGGATTTGCTTCGTCACGACCAGACATTAAACACTATAATATGTTAAAGGGAGTTGTAAATATGAACTGCAGGCAACATTGTGTGAGCGCAACAACCAGGCTTCGTTTGGATTCCTTTGTTCCAAAATTGCCTTCTGTCCTTCCATTTCAATGCACCACCACTGCCCCCTTCTGTTTGGAAATGGTTACGGACACGTCTGTTGCATGTGTACGTTCTTACTGCCACGAAAATAATTAATGCAATTTAACACTATAACCATAAAATATGAAAAGTCAAACTTGAATAGTTTTATATTTAGAGTTGGTAAAGCAAATCTAGCTATTTACAATGTAGCATGTTAATAAATAAAAGCCAGATGAACAGTAAACATCTCTAATATTAAATGATCCTGTGTTTGTTGATACTGCCATTTTTTTAGCTCATATCTTGTCTAATGAGCCCCTCCCCCCACTGAACACAGGAGAATGGACACGTCAAGACCAATGGTGATGTGTCGGCCAAGCCTGACGGGGACACAGCAGCCCCAGACGGCAATGGAACCACCGAACCGGCCAAAGACGGCGAGAACGGCACCGGAGACGCAATCGAGCCCGCTCCTGCGGCTGAGGGCGAGGCGACCAAGCCAGAAGGTGAGACGGCCAAGGATGGCAAGAAGAAGAAGAAGTTCTCCCTGAAGAACTCCTTTAAGTTCAAGGGCATCTCACTGAAGAAAAGCAAGAAGGCCAGCGAGGAGGCCAAGGAGGAGGCGGCCTCCCCTACGGCAGAGGAGAAGCCCGAGGAGAATGGCCACGCAGCCAAGGAAACCAAAGAAGAGACGCCAGCCGCGGAGGCCAAAGAGGAAGAGGCTGCTGCCCCAGCCCCAGAAGAAGAGACCAAGGCAGCTGAAGAGGCCCCGCCCACAGAGGCACCCCCTGCCGAAGAAGCCCCGGCCACTGCCGAGGTCACGACACCTGCAGCCTCTGAAGGCGAGCCGAAGGCAGAGTAGTCCCGCCCGTCATGGCACCTGAACTGACTTTCCAAGAATAAAGTATATAAATATATATGAGACTTGTGCCACGTTCTTAAAGTTATTAACAAAACAACAAAATATGAAGAAGGATATATCACGTTTGCTGATTTTAACCACCAGTTCACTGCCTTTTAGTTTTCTGACCAACAGAATCTCACCGGGCCGTCTCATGAAGTGTTGGCTTGTGTTGCCCCCTACTGGTACACAACAGGAACAGGCATGTGGGGAAGGTAATGGATTGGATGTGGCGCAAATCAGGAATACTGACTTCTTATCCCAATTCATGGAGAAGCATCCATAACAGCGTGGCAGCCCTATAACATAACTTTTTTTTTTCTTTTCTTTTTTCTCATTTTGGGATCTAAAACTCGACGGTTGTGGAGCGGGGTAAACCATCTCCTTCACTCGAAATGACTGTTATATGGACACGCATAAACCTTTCAAATAAACGTATTGATTTTTTTTAATTCTACATTCCTGTGTTTTACCCCAAACTCTCATGTTTGCTGTGTAGAAAAGTGAAATTCAAGGAGGGAAGGTAAAATGAGCTATGTCTTGTTTGTGCATTCATATTATTATTTTTTCCTTCCTGGCTAAGGCCACATTTCAAGCTTTGAATCTTGCAGTGTTCACAGTTCAGAGTTTATGATGCAGGGTTTGGGGTTGTGTACAAAATGTGAGCTTTTTATCTGCAATTTGTCTCTGTAAATATGTTTTGGCTGATATTTTTGGGTTTTCTTTTTTTTTTTTTTTTGCTATTGTTTAAATATGTTAATGGTTTTATTGTAACTTTTAATATGGATAAATAAATGTTTGATCCCCTCTGTGTTGTGCCTCCATGTTTTCCTTTAGGCTATACAGAATATGTAGTTAAATGAAAGGACATTTTTGTTCATAAATTTATCCTGTTCCTTGGTAGTAAACACTAGCCTTCAGTTTAATTTCACCATGAGAATCAGTCTGGAAAGCCTCGGAATCATTTTGAATGTGTCAGAGTAGAAGCTGAGCTCTCAAATCATTGTGTTTATAGCAATATGGTCGTGGTTTAGGTTTGCCGACCATGGTGCTGACAGCAGAAACGACCTGATAGCTCGTCCAATCAACTGCAAAAGTATTTTTTTGAAAGTATTTGCATTTGCATTTGCAAACAGTTTCAATGTACGGCTCCCCCAGATGGAATTCCTTCGGCATGTCAGGTTAAGCACAAACAAGTTAAGTTCTGGAGGAAACTGCTTATTTAAACTATTGAAACAAGTAAAAAAAAACTAAATAGCTCTTCCTTCAATGCCATAGGGTGCTCCCTCAAAAGCTCTGTTCCCCCACACTGGAAACATTGCTGTTAATATAGGAGCAAAAAACTTCTATTTAGATATAGTGGAGTAATTGCATCCTGAGCAGTTGCAGCTCTCAAGGCAATAATTGTTATAGGCCTCTAAACATTGATTACCTATAACAGGTAGGCTTAACCATATGAATTAAGCCTTTACACATCAAATATTTATATATAAACAACCTTGTGTCCCTTTATCAAATATGCTTCATAAAAATATGTATTTGGTACTTTACTGCAATTGATGCAAATATTTTTTTTTTTAAAGCCCAAGTGTGTAATAGGAAGAGGATTGAGAAATGAACACCCAAAACTAAACATGTTTGGGTGATGCTATAGAATTGTAGAGAAACAGACAGAGTCACAAGAGGCTAGGTGGGAATCCCAATACTAAGGTGGGCATAGGCAACTAAAAACAGATTAAACAAAAACAACACAGGTCAAGACAACATAAAACATCCAGCAAATGACTAACAAACAAACAGCAGAGGTGAAGCCAATAATCAAATCAACAAAAAATTAGTGGGAGAGTCAGAATACCAGAACTGGAACAACAAACATGGAAAACAAGGAAAATATGGACTGCATCAAGGGAAACATGAAACACAGGAAAGCACTGATAGGACCTAACTTGGCTTGATGACAATATTACAGTAACTAGTTTTCTGCTTCAACTAGACGTGTATACACCTTTTAGTTACTTGGTCATGTTTATTCTGTTAAATTGCATAATAGGGAGTCAATTATCAGTTCAAAGATAAAGGCAGAACATGGTTTACTGGCGCCCTCTAGCATTTATATACTGTATTACAATTTCTTTCCTTTTAAAAATGCTTTTATGATTATTACAGTAACATTTAATGTGATGTTTACTTAATACACTATTTTTTTAAACTTTGTTTGCTGTGATTGAAATTTTCATTGAAGCAGGGACAGGTAAAGCTTCAGCAACATTTCCAAAAGTATATTTTTTCCATTTCAAATCCCTTGAAGTGTGTTTCATTGCTGTTTTGGCTCTTGTTCAGGGGCACCAATGGAGTTGGGTCTTATTCTGCAGCGGTCCATCTTTATTTGCAGGTAAAGGTTCAGGCTGACATTGTTTATTATTATAGATAAATTATACATTATAAATGAATATGTGTAAGTAGTGAGTAATGTAACTTATTCTGTAATTATTATAATTCTCTCTAGCAGTTCCATCATTAACATCCCTCAAAAAGGGGAAGAGGTTAGCCTACCACCCCAGTGGTCCATCCCCACCAGCAGCCAACGCTGGCACACTCCTCCTATTCCCTAGCAACAGCATCACCATCACAACAGGAACTCATAGCTATGTGAGTGCCTGCACCTGACAGAGCTATCTCTGACATAGCAGGTGAACTATGTCATGCCACTGATCGTCCTTAACCCTCAGGCCTATTAACTTATTATTCTTAACGCTCAGGCCTAGTAACTTAACCTATCAAGTTGAAATCATATTAATGATTATGATTGTGATTATGACCCCTTTCGTGTAATTTATGAAGCATTATATCTGCTAATTTAGTTAGGACATTATGTGTTTTGTACACAGATCATTCAAAATTACTGCCTTTGTGTATTCTGTTGCCCTCCACAACAATGAGCATTGGGTGCCACACACACCCTGTCACCTGCTTGTGGGTGGTCCCTCCTCATACCACTGTTGGCATAGGCTACTCACAGCTGATCAGGAGCACCCCACAAGCCTTGATTTTTCAGAAATATTACAATCATCATCTGGCTCAGAAAACCAACCCAACCAACAACTTATTTTACAGTACTGTATATGTATATGTATATGTATAGTACTGTTTATATTGTATTGTATATTGTTTTATTATTTCTTAATTAACTATTAATAATGACATATAGTGCCATGTGCTGATGCAACCAACAGGCAATTAATAAAAGACCATTTTATCTAGCCAAAATGTGACAAGCTAATTCATCTCAATTGGCTTTACAGTATATTATGGAGTTATTTTATTAACTCCATATATGGCATATACTTAAAAAAAAACTTGTGCATAGACATAAAGTCAAAATGTTTGCCTTTGTAGCTGTATATGAAATACCTAAATTATATAAGGTGACCAAATAGTGTAGGCTACACACTATGCAGAATAACTCATCCAGAAAATTAAGATAACATACTAATAAATTACTATAAGCATTAATGTAGGCTATTGGATCTTTAAACAATGGCTGCAGCAAACTCATTTCTACAGCTCACAATTGTAGTTTAAGTAGCCTAGGCTATATAAGCACACTTTCTTCCTTATTCGGTCTTGTTCATAATTGTTACTTAGTCATGATGATTACAGTATTGTGTTCCAAATACCAGGCATACTCATGACGAGTGAAGGCAGATTAATGCAAAGCGTGATCTATTGGCGCCCTCTAGGTTTCGTTTATCAAGAAATAGTTTTACGTTCCTCCCTCTAATTATTTAGTTGTTTACGCTTGAATTGCACACGATATATAAAGACGTGCAACAAGAACTCATCTAGCCTCTGTCGGTACTTGTCATGGGTCTATGTAAGTAAGCTTTATTATTTTTCAAATTTCATGTTACTGTATAGTAATGCTTAATTTCATCTGAGATGTTTGTTAATACCACTCCTTTATTTTGTTGTTTTAGTGACTGGAATCCTAATCGGAACCTCAGCTGCAGCAGGAGCAGGTAAAGCTTCAGGAAAGTAGACAAATGCACCAAAATGATATGGAAACATCTTGTAGTCATATGGTCTTTCAGTACATATAACACATTGTTAATAACAGATATTGAACATTTAACATTGTATAGCAGTGGGAGCTGAGGGAGGGGGCGCTGTCATTTATAGCCTGTGAATTCCAGTGAAATCAAATTAGTTTGGTCGCATTAATATTAGAAAGTTGACCTTTTTTTCTCAAATATATTTTGAACATAAAATGTACATTCGTTCATTCATTGCCATGAACATCAAATGTTTTTTATGTCCCTTAAGGTGGCGCCATCCTCTTGGCTCCTGTTGTCCTGGGTACCATAGGCTTTACGACTGTTGGGATTGCAGCTGGGTCTTATGCTGCAGGTTTGATGTCATCAGCTGCGGTCGCCAGTGGAGGAGGAGTGGCAGCAGGCAGTTTGGTGTCTGTGTTGATGTCAGTAGGTAGGATACATACAGTTGCCTTTGTTCCAGTCTTTATTTAGTTGTGTTGTTTTGTTTAGCACATTGTTTCATTGTTTGTTAATTGAGCCAACAATTATATATATAGGCATTACTCTATATTACAGTATTTTACTGTCAATTAATTGTCAGGAATTTTAAAAATACCTAACTAAGGTAAGGCATGAGTCACCAACACCAAGAATGTAAGACGCCATTTATTGATGTAGTGATCATTGAGAGTATAATCTAAACCTATCCTCTTCTTACAGGCATGGCTGGTCTGTCAGGAACTGCTGCTGCAGCTGTGGGCAGTGTTGGAGCAGCCGGCACTGGAGGACTAGTGGCAGCCATATTAATCTGAGTCCACAGCCCTGAGAACATACTGGGATTAACTGATCTTTACCAGGATGAGAAGACCCTTAACCAGATTTGTTTGAGATGTCAACTAAAATCTCTTAGTGATAAAGTCATGTAACGTGTACTGTATTTTTTGGGTATATGCTGCACCCCATAGGCTATATAAAAAACATCATATAATATAATGGATGTGGACACTGGACACACCAAAAGTGTTTATGATCATTACATTCACCTGGGAAGCCTTTCTTTCAAACCTTTCTCCAACACCTGGGTACTGCTTCTTTTTTTAAATTAGAGTAGTAAGGTTTTCAGCTATGTCAATGAAGCCGTGGTGCAGGCTGCTTTTACTGCCCCCAAACCAATCAGCAACCCCTCGAAAGAGCTCTTTGTTCACCAGCAGCCACATTGTTGACAGTATAGGAGTATTCTCATTTCAATGCTGGGTTCAATGTGAGATGTGGTCCTAGCTCTTGGCAGAATGTCTGATGAAATGTATTGTTATTGGCTAGTTTGATGTGTTGTTGCAGTCCAAACATAGACTTTACATAGCTGGTTCAATCTGCATGTGCATCACCCTTTCACACATTGTGTCTTTTGAGTAGTACACAAGCTTCAAGGTCCAGTTTTTTTAATTTCCGAACCGTTACCACTTTTCAAAACTGCCTATGAATACAATGAATACACATGAACCAATTATCATTTGTTCATTAAACTAAGATCTGAATCATGATATCAGGTAGATCATGAAAGTTTCAGGATAAAGCGATCCACTGACAACAATTACGGAATCCTGAACCAACTGGACTATGTTCTATGGATGCCATATTTCACCATTCTTTACAGTTTCAAATAAGGTTTCTATGATCCCATGTAGGCTATTACTTTTCCAGAGCATGTTTTCCATATTTGACATTACTGTATGTATGCAGGCCCTCAAAGATTGACATTGTAGTACAAATATTAAATTGACCACCTAAAACAGCGGTTTTCAAACTATGGGTGGTGGGTCTCATGGGAGTGAGTGGGTCGCGAAAATAGCAAGCGGTCATTAAATGAATGAAGAATATAAATGAAAGGCTTCCGCGCTTTATTATCGTGTTGTTCCACTCATTATTTGTGAGTAAATTTGGGGCAAAATAGTCTACTTGTTCCTGATTGGATGACATCCTATTTAGCTGCGTGTACACCAGGGGTCTGCAACCTGCAGCTCCTGAGCCGCATGTGGCTCTTGAGCCCCTCTACAGTGGCTCCGTGGCTTTGGCAAACATCATAGAGAACTTCATCTAGGTTTTGTCCCCCCAAAAAATATAATCTCAAATTATATTTGATCTGACTTCACCAGTATCCAAATGGATCTAGTCCATTCAAAATCGTGAGTGCACAGTAGTTGGGCATAGGCTAGTATATTTTATTTTCAAGTCACCAGAAATTGGAATTTAGGTGCTTTATTTTAAAAGTATCTTTGGAGGGGAGCATGCCCCGCACCCTCCTAACATTTCACTGTCCCCGAAGTTCAAAAATACTCCTAAACCATGGATAGACGGAAATATTTTCTCATTTAGGTCTAATGTTTATAGGCTAATTTATATAACACAGCTGTGTTGTCTCTGTAACTTTCCATTCCTCCAACCTTGTCTCTCAGACTGTTCACTTTTAAGCAACAACGCAGAACTCTCTCACACACAGCCTTTATAATATCTATTATATAAATAATAATAGAATATCTAAAGTGTTTCTTCAACTAGGAGCACTTTTGGACATTTGTACTTGCAGAAACAAACATGTTCAAATCACACCAATAACAATCTCATACGTTTATCTAATGTGTCTAGTTTTAAAGTCCAAAAGAGGACACACTGCCATCAGATGATAATCTAATTAATAATTTCTGACACACATGAACAAATGTAATTTCCACCACATGTAACTATATAACTATTATTTCAAAAATAGTTTGACATATGTCACCCCATAACAATATGTCTATTTATTATAACTAGTTTACACCTTTATATAATTTTTATACATTTCTGAATTAAATGAATAAAATGTCACAAGAACCATCACAATCTGAAATATATTTGTGGCTTGGATAGACTGTGTTTTAGAATAAATAAATTGTATTATTACATAAAGTAGAGTATGATTTCACAAATTGTAGAGAAGTATTTAATGTATATTTAGAACTTTTGAATATTATTGAGAAATGTGCTATGATGGAAATGACAATTAATGAACAATTTATGTAGAAAATCCTGAAACATTTATTTGACAAGACAAAGCTGCTTTTACAATGCAAAATAATGTCAACGCAAAAGTGTAGCAAAATTACATCAAATAATTGTAAGAATTTGGTATTACACATATACTGTATTGGTACAATACTACCTACTCTATCAGCATGTATGTCATTTCCACCACACTCTTATCTATTCCACCACAGATGGCAATGTGTTGGAAATGACATTTCTACAGTATTTTGTGATAAACTGCAAAGTGCCGTTGCTTGATATATTAGCTTTTATTTGATAACTAGCATTGTGATGCATGTAAAATGCACTTATTTAACTTAAAAAATTGATCCTATTACAAATTTACCATAGAATAAAAATATTATCTTCTCAAGCAATATTTACCTTGATATGTCTTCAATAATTGTAACTGAAAATGTACATCTGCTCCATGTCAGACACAGTCACTGTCCATTTCCATAGCAACAACACACTTTCTGGTGGGAAATTACATTGCCGTGGTGGAAATTACGGTGATGGTGATACTGTGTGAAACTAATGTTGAGAACGGTATCAATTGAAATACTAAAATGTTATTTATTATTTAGTTATTACTTTATTCATTCAAAAAAATGTAAATACATAATAATTTAGCATTTGATTTTCATTGTTTAATATTAGAAGTCTGGGTGTGGGACAAAGGCAAAACAGTGATATCGAAGCCTAGATAAAGTTTCTGAAAAGTAATACAAAATCATAATATGCAGATGGTAACATGTTTTGTAGATGGTTTTATTGTTAATTTAACAAAGAGTGAGGGAATTATCCAAAATTCTATGTAGGCTAATTTGTAAAATATGAACAATGGACATGAAAGTTCTTGTAATGTAAGAGCCACCCAACCATGAAACACAGGGAGTGACATTGAACAGGCCTGGATTCGATACTGACTTGTGAAAACCTCTATTGTGATGAGGCTGAAAACATGTGGCCATATCCACAAGACAGAGTTAATAAAAATATAGAAAAAGTCAATACATTTGACCTTCTACACCTGGTGAGGAACACTACAGTTAAGATTTTGCCATTTCTGTTAACTACAGCTCACACTAGTAGTTTATAGCCTATTTGTAAAAAAAATACACTTTTTTCCTTATTTTGTCATGTTTAGCCTACAGTATTTTGTGTTCTAAATAAACTCCATATACTTATTTAGAGGTCTAGTCATGACGAATAAAGAAAGGCAGATGAAGGCAGAAAGTGATATATTGGCGCCCTCTAGTATTCAAATGGAGTAATACGGTTTAATTTCTCAAGAAAGGGTCTTGCGTTTGCATTGCTCTCGCTCATATAACGTAAGACGCGTGTATAAGATAGATCTACAGTCCTCTCTAACTTATATCTCTGAACAGTAACTATTATTTTCCACATTTCATGAACACTTTTTCATCTAAGATGTTTAATGCAGGGTCATTCTCGAAAACGTTTGCTAAATTCGAGTTCAAATCAAATATTCCTCCGCAAAATAGTATTTTGTAATATGTATGTGATAGGGTTGTTGAAAATGGCTTCATATTTTGTATCTGACCTAAAATACTTAAGTGATTTGTATTTTGTAGTTTAAAAATACTATAAGATACTTTATGTGAAACGTTTGGTGTAACTAGACCTAAACCAAACCAAAAGATTAGGTTTCTGTCAGTTTACCAAAAAAGCTATTGCATTTATAAAGATGACAATGCTTATAAAAACAATTGCTCTTATTTTGACATGTGGGCGTGATCATTGAACAAGTGGTTTTAGGTTGTGTTTCCAATGCTTATAAAAAACAACAGAACAAAAATATAGTAAAAGTCAATACATTTGACCTTCTACGCCCTGTGATGAACACTGCAGTTAACATTTTGCAATTCTGTACTTTATTTTATTTTTTGTAGATAATTATTTTGCTTTGATTCAAATATACGTTTATGTTGTGATTTATTGCATTTCATAACAAATTTCTGATTTTGTTCAGATTACACTGTGTCTGTATAAAAAGGTTATTTTTGGACCAACTTGCTGAAATGTCTATATGATGGCCAAATAGTGTACACACTATCTCAGAATAATTTATAAAGTAGACTAAATTAACCTAGTTTGCTTGAGAAATATATGGCTAGAAACATTAAACTTGGGGCATTAAACCATGGCTTCAGCAAACTCATGTCTGTTAACTACAACTCACACTAGTAGTTTATAGCCTATTTGTAAAAAAATACAATTTTTTCCTTATTTTGTCATGTTTAGCCTACAGTATTCTGTGTTCTAAATAAGCTCCATACTTATTTAGAGGTCTAGTCATGACGAATCAAGAAAGGCAGATGAAGGCAGAACGTGATATATTGGCGCCCTCTAGTATTCAAATGGAGTAATACAGTTTCATTTCTCAAGAAAGGGTCTTGCGTTTGACGTGTATGAGATAGCTCTACAGTCCTCTCTAACTTATATCTCTGAACAGGCGCCATGGGCCTCTGTAAGTAACTTTATTATTTTGCACATTTCATATCTTGTAGTTAATAAACAGCCTTTGCATGCATTTAAATCAAGGGAACCCTTGTTCCAGCCTAATTATTATAATATGACGATTAAGTTATCACAGCAGCATTGGCTTTGTTAGCGCAATGCTGCTGACAAAGTAATGGCAGTTAATGTTACAAAAATCACCATAAGTTTCGACTGCATATAGCTTCAAATTAAAAATGGCAAATATGCGGAGATATTTGACTGAGTGACGTCAGTCAAACCGCCTCCCGCAGTGGATTGCCTCACTGGTCACACACAGGTCAGAGGTGGAGGGGTGGGGCTTAGTAAACAGAGAAGCTCACAAGTAATATTTTGGAAGTCCAAGTTAAGTCTCAAATCATTGAGCTAGAGTACAAGTCAAATCTCAATTATTTGAGCTACCCTCCAAGTCAAGTCTCAAGTCAGGTATCGTTCGAGTTCTATCATGCCATCTGCTCTGCAGAACAAATGTTTTTCTTTCTGCCACTAGATGCTGCTAGATGTCACACTTAGCTTACCAGTATCTAGCAATTAATCCACTATCTGTACATACAGTAGAATATACAGTAGGTGTTTGCTGCTGTACAATTTATTAAAAAATATATAATAGAGCAGCAACAACATAAACATGCAGCTACAATAGACCACAGGCAGGTTGTATGAAAATGAAGAGATCCTGTATTATGGATTAATGTTCTTCTGTCAGTGATGGCTCTGGCTTTAGCCAGTGTTAAAATTGGGATTTGTATGTGGTGGTGGAGCACTATTTTTCAGGAATGGGGGCCATAAGCTATGATGTATTTGATTTGTTTTATTAGGCTTCCACTACTCTAAGGGAATAATCTATTTATAGCAACTCCCGCTTCAAATCATGTATATGTTGGCATCAATGATAATGTCTTCTCTAGGGCTTCTCTCAATAGCACCCACCGCAAGCTTCACAACTTTGTTTACTCCGCAATTAATTCATTTTTGTTGCTTTCAGTAAAACATTTTCAGAAAATGTTTGCAACATTATTTTTAAACTACTTTAAAAGACATTTGTTGCATTCATGGGCCTGGCGAATTTTGCTCAGTGGCATGTAACCTACACCGACTGTATCTACACAGTATAGGCTATCTAAGTAAGCAAAACACAAACGATCGCTGTGATCTCCGTTCGAATGTAACTGTAAACATTTCACTGTCTTGAATGCAGCCTGTTATCACCGTCCAGCTCATAATGTAACCATGGCAAAACTGCAGAACTATATCTGCTCACTGATGCTCTGTATGCTTAACTGATCTGATCGATGAAAGCAAAATTTATATTGGCCATAGCCTACCTAAAGTTTGTGTCCGCACAGACCTCTGTGCAATAACTAAGCATCGTAGGCTATACGCAAGCCTACACGTATGTTACGCGCTAGATAATAAAGGAGGGAAATTACTTTGTCAGACAATTCCTTTATTAAAAAAGATTGTTCACATGTCCCAAATCTCAAGGTCGAGTCTCAAGTCTTTGGAGTAAGAGTCTTAAGTCAAGTCTGAAGTCACTGTGTGTGTGACTTAATTGCGACTCGAGTCCAAGTCGCAAACTCAAGTCCCAATCTCTGCTAGTAAAAGATGGTGACCTGATTGGGTCAGCCTAGTGTCAGTATAATAAATTAACCAATACGCTATTGTCTCTGGTCGTTGGCCAAAAATATATATATTTTTATTTATATTATATTGACTGGCCCAAATGGAGCGCCGGCCACCTGTATGCCAGATTACCAGTCGGCTACACTTCATATGCTCATATGTCATCAAATTCTAAATAAAGAGCGGAGCAGTAAAACCAATAGTGAATTTATGAATGGAGTGTGTATTGCAGCTGGTCCTTACAGCTGCAATACACCTGTCCCCACAAGTCATGGCTGCTTCAAGAATAGTGTGAAACCCTGCCCCTATTGCCATGGGATTCTGTAGGCCTACATATTTTGAGTGTTTATATTAACATATTGACATTGTATTGTTGTCACTTATTTGTTTTTTTTTTATATATAATTTTTGTTAATTTGTTATTGTAATTCATTATTTTATATTACCCTACAAAATTCAGTTTAACGTATGTTTTGTTGATTTTGTAGTGACAGGAATGGGAATCACTGCAGCAGCTGCTGCAGGGGCAGGTAAGACTTAATAGTTTTTCTCTTTGTCTACTGCACGTGCATTTAAGGCGATACACTTTACAAGATGAAAGTAAACATATATATGAGCTTTTTAAAATTTACAATGTTTTATTTTATATTTTTTAATATGCTTATATGTCGGCAAATGAGGCATATCTTCATTAAATATGAACTCAGTTGCTTATAACGCCAATCCATATTCCAGCGCATTGATAAGAGTCAGATGGATTTTTGGTTTTGATTTGACTGTGATAATTAGAAAATGGTCATAAACTTACAGAAGGATATATCAAAATATTTTTTTCCACACTTATTAACAATACACCACTATGTGTGACGGACCCTTTTTTCCCACATAGATAAAATCCCTTATAAAATGAGAATTATAAAAAAATAATCTATGTAATAAACTTTCTATAAGACCTAAGAAACAAATTGGAAAATTATTATGCTCTTACTGTCTTGAAGTGTGAGGAATATAACTTGCGTACAAGAAACATGCCATTTTGAGAAAATTGATGTTAAAGGGTGGGCAGTGACTTGTTAAATTTAAAGCAACAGTCACTGAAATCAGACCGTTATCTAAAGAGTTGTTGTATGATGTGCTATTCCACATAAACAATGTGGTATTTTCACCTAAGCTTGTCCACTACATTGCATTGAGAAGTCAAGGAACTGTGTCAACAAGTGGAAAGGAGCATGCAATGACTCCTTTAAAGATTAATTAACTCGGTAACAACCACTTAGCATACAAATGACTGTTTGTCACTTGAGCCCATTTTGAATCCGGTTGAATCTATAATTTGAAAGCTTGTTTTCTAGGGCACAATGTTAGCTAGTCCATATGGCAATTTCCTCCTACGTCAATGTAATTTACATGGAAAATACTAAGAAAGATGAAATGTACGCGATCTGCAGTTGGCAGACCTGTGATTAAAATAGACAAATAATATATATATATTTTTTTTTTTCAAGATTGTTTTGTACATTTTATGAGTATGAAAATATCCATCCATCCATCCATCCTCATCCGCTTATCCAGAGTCGGGTCGCGGGGGCAGCAGCTCCAGCAGGGGACC
>JAODUK010000015.1:4731612-4742421 GCA_027564635.1 Typhlichthys eigenmanni
CTCCACTATACCTATACTAAGGTACTACACTATACCTTCACATAGAAAGGTACTCCACTATACTCCACTATACGTATACTAAGGTACTCTGCTATACCTATACTAAGGTACTCCACTATACCTTCACATAGAAAACAGTTGTTTGTTCCTATATACTATCGTATGTAGGAGCGCTAAAGGTCTACTTCAACTCCTGCTGTGAGGCTTCCCTACTGCTGTACCTTTGACTGTGAGGTTCTCAATGCCACACTCAAACATGATCCAGCCCCACTTCTCCAGGGAGGCTGTGGATCGACTCATGTCACCCGACACGCCCTGGTGGTCGGTCTCATCCACCAGGCAGAACTCCTCCATCTCCTCCAGGCTGAACAGAACCTTGGACTTCTCAAAGGGGATGGCTGTGATGGCACAGGTGCCAATGTCTGAGGAGGAAACAACATTAGTACAACTTATTCGTATGCTACGCTCGGGTGGAGCTCGTCCCTCCGTCCCCCGCTGAGATCCCCCAGGCCATTAAAGGAGCTTATGTATTGGTAAAGGGAAAGTCAAAAAGAATGATAGATGATTAATAAGAAGTGAGGTTGGAGGAAATTAAATCACAAATTGCAGACTATGTAGGTTCTATGGCAGTGATGGTGAACTCTAATAGTGATAGGGGACAATAATATACAGTACTATCTACAAGAGAGAGTGTATTCGCATGGCACTTGGACAGAACTGACCTGTAGAGTCCAGTCCCCTGAGTTGACTGTGAATACGGTGGATGTTGAGCCTGGCGGCGATTTCCTTTCCTTTCTCGATGCCGGCGTTGGAGCGAAGCGAGCCGGACGACTGAGGCTGCATTTTGGTAGCAGAGGCATATTTCTCCAAATTCACAGATGGTCGGCCGTGTTCCAAAGTGTTCGGTGTCTCCTCCACTATACCCCTGAGAGGAGAAGCGGGGAAGATTGTACAGAATAAAAACAAATCATGAACATGTAATAGCGTGTAAGGGCATTTAAGGGTATGTAAGGCAATGCATTGCTGAAAAGGTTATAACGCATTCCAATTAGAGAATATTTGGATACGTTCAGTGTTCAGTTGAAACAGTTCTCACACTACAGCAGGTGAATGAGACCCTGGTGACGTCCACAGTCTGGGAGGGCTACAGTACCTGTTCATTCGGAACTGTGTGGCGATCCTGTCGAAGCACAGCGCCACTAGGGACACGTGGGTGACGCACTTATTGGAGCTTGAGGGTGAACCCTCCTCCACAGAAGCCTGAAGCAGGCACAGGTTAACCTAGAGAGAGAGAGAGAGAGAGAGAGAGAGAGAGAGAGAGAGAGAGAGACTCAGACTAAAGCTACAGTAAACTGAGCTTACACTTCTCAAGTAACATCGTGAGACTACAGAAATGCTTTCTTCTAATATCTGCCGTATAAGGTGATAAAATAAATTAAAAACATGTTGTTTAATTCTATCAGTGTGTGCCTCAAAGTTATTCTGCGTCACGTCAATCACCAAAATACGAAGTGACCTATGCCACTGGGCAATATCCCGTGCGTCCCTGAGGCTTCTGGGAGGTCACACACCGAGGAGAGCCGCGTGCTTCTCATTAGACCGTTACCTTGGGGATGAAGACATTGGCTTGGAGACCCTTGATTTTCACATTGTCTGGCTTGATGGACAGCTCTGTCTGGCCATGGGAGGCGTTGAGAGAGGCCGGGGTCGTGCCCTCTGTTTTGGACAGCTTGTGCTCCTGCTTGGCAGCTTGACTCTGTGAGGGCCAGGGCCAAATTGAACACATCAGTCATCAGTCAACAAGGCCGGCCTGAAAAACACTTTCCATTCTATCGATCCTGGAAGGTCAGCTCCTTCTCGTGAAGAATAAATGCTCCCACTACAGTTTTTATTATCAGAATTGTTTTGTTTTGAAACCATACTCTTTGAGAAAAGCATTCTTGGATATTAGGAGATATTGTTTGCTCTGGTGCACTTACTGACTCTGTGACTGTGGACTTGCTGATCTGATAGGCTTCGTTCAGAACCTTCTCATGCAGGTCATCCAGAATAGCTGCGGGGTGACGAATACTGGCAAAGTGGACCATGGACTCAATGTACCTGGAAACAGACGAAGCATACAGAATCACACACTAGACTGACACTAGATTCAACATGCTCACAAGGATCCGCCTGTGGCAGATGGTAGCACCTGTCTAGCGTTTCAGCCACCAGGGGGGTTAGCACCACATTGACGACCCCTTTGACTTCAATGATGGCTGTGGTCCTGGTCTGGGCCAAAGGCTGCTCCAGGGCCCAGTCGTCTGTTGCAGTGTCCTCATCTGTGTTATCCATGACCTTCTTATCCAGGGGCGTGTACGGTGTACTGAGCACAGACAATACAGTCAGCAGTAGGCTAAACGGAAACGACTAATAGAAGGGCTGATGTCTGGAGGTGGATGAAAAGAGACCTACCTGCTATTGTCACCCATCAGCTGAACGCCTCTGTCAAGTAGAGAGCTTGCAGACAGGCCCTGTTTGATCACCTGAATGGTGAAACGCGAACAGAATGGGATTACTAGATGTGCTGTGGATGCATAGGTGACATGCAGTCCTTCAAACCATAACAAGCAGCACAGATTGCAAAAGAACATGTCTTCAATTCATTACAGGCAGGGTTAGTCCTTCTCGAAAACGCTTGCTAGCTTGGAGCTCAAACCAAAACAAACTCCCTCCCGGAAGGAGCCTACCTGTTAGCATACTTGAGCAAGATGCCTAACCCCCTACCTGCTCTCTGTAATATTTGTACATGGTAAATGGACTGCGTTAATCTAGCGCTTTACATTATTTACCTCACATTCACCCATTCACACACCGATGCAAAGAGACACCTGACTACCGGGAGCAGTTCGGGTTGGGTGTCTTGCTCAAGGACACCTCGACACTTGGTGAGGAGTTACAGTACCACTCTACCACTCTCTACCACTGTGCAACTTGCCGCCTCATTGTAATTTGCTTTGGATGAAAGCGTCTACTAAATGCCCTAATTGCAGGGCACTGTTAAGCGCTGTGTGTTATGAAACTTTGTTTATGTTCCCATTTACAGATTCGTTTTTTCAAATAGAACGGTAAAATAGACAAATGCGAGGAGATATTTGGTGAATTTGACAAAAGGTGTATTAGCTTACAGTAGCTGACTATACCTTTGATCGCCTTAAAAATCACAGCATTAAAATCCAAGCAGATGTACAAATGCCAACAGGGATAGCAAAGTGATGGTTTTCAGTAGCTAGCACCAAGCTAGCACCAAGCTAGCTACACATACCTTGAAAATAGGAACCGAGAGCTGATCAAAGGTGGCGGAGCTTTCTTCACTGGTGGGCGTGTCTAGGTCCAAGGGGCGGTGCAATGAAGACTTTGAGGTCCTCTTATTGGTTGGTTGCTTGACAGACCAGTTGGAGACCTGGCGGCGGTAAAGGAAGCATGTCAGTCAAAAAGCAGCATGCGGACCAATGCCGGGTTCAGACTACACAACTACACGGCTGTCTCTCTTGTAATCGGGTGTCTTGACGTCATTGTGTGATTCACACTGTGACTGATGGGTGACAGGCGGTCACACACTACAAGATGTTTCACCTGACAATGTCAAACTGGAGCTTGGACATTGTTTCACGAGCATATAGGCATAGCCATAAATCACAAACAAGACGTAATATAGGCCTATCCCTCCGTAGTAGCGTTCACACCTCGTTAACATGGAGCCGATATGCTACATTTCAATCACAATATTTCCCACCAATGATGTGGTTAGAATGGTTTAAATTAATTTGAATCAAATATGAAGCGTTATCGACAAGGGACACGTGTCACGTCTTTGTGTGTTTCTTCCATAGAACTGGTTTCTTCAAGCAGTTCATATGATTACAAAGGCTTTTACTCCTCCCCCTTGTTTTCATCTCGTCCTTGTATTACGCTCTCATTGGCTGTACATCGTCACCGCTGTCATTACCAGTCACAACACCGTATTTTCACTCCCCGGCCTTGCAACGCCTCACAGACACTCTCAGCTCGCGTTGTAAGCGAGCAGAGAGTTGGGGCTTTTGTCTGCGAACTCAAAGAACACGTCGGCGATCTGAAAACTGGTGTGTGAACCCAGAGCGGATGTGTGAGATCCCCCACCTGGTACTGGGCCAGGTAGCTCTGGTAGCAGGCCATAACGTGGGGCTGCCGGGTCACTGCGCCAGGCTCGGCCGTCTTCTCTGTCTCCACGGAGCCCTCCTCGTCCATGGCCAGCGCCGAGACGAAAGAGGCCTGGGACGCGTGTGTGGGCAGGGGCTGTGGGGGCAGCGGGGTGAGCATGGGGGGCAGAGGCAGGGGCCGCGGCTCGGTGATCAGCTCCCCGTTGAGCACGTAGGTCAGGGGACCTTCCACGCTGTGGTAAATGGAGCTGCGGCTAGGGGAGGGAAAGGCATTCAGCATTCAGCGCACGCTGTGTTCAGGATCAAACATCGCTTAACTATTTCTGGATTGTATTTTTATTGTATTTATTTTATTAACATTTATTTTGATTTAAAATGTGATTTTATTTCATTTAATTCTTCATAATACTTCTTAATCAACATTTAATTTAAACTTGATTTTGATTACAATATTATTACAATTGTGTTTTTATATCAATTGTGTGTGGGCGTGTGCAGCCCACCTGTAGTTCTCCATGTGGTAAGGCTGGTACTGCGGCTGCTGCATCTGCTGCCTCCTCTTCTTCTTGCGGCCCGGGTATGTGCCCGGACCCTCGTCGGCGCTGCTGATTGGCTCAAAGTCTTCAGCGGCGGAGAAGTATGCCTCGCTGTCGGCCACCGACATGCTGGAGTCCGCCGAGCGGTATTGGTGGAAGGTGTTGGAGTCGGCCGAGGGAGTGAAGGGGAAGGAGCCGTAGCTCCTGCGCTGGGGCGGGGAGTCCAGAACGTTCTCATCGCTGCGGGACACCTCGCTGCTGAACTGCACGGCCCCGGCCAGCGGCGGAGGAAGCTTCTCGGCAAACATGGCGGCCGACAGGCTCTTGGTGCTGCCCAGCCGGCCTGACTGGACGGAGGCCTGTCGCTTCAGCGGGGAGCACAGGGGGGAGCGCAGGGAGGCCCGCTCCTGGGTGCTGTTGGGAGAGACCGCAGAGCACTCTGGGACCTCGGCCAAGGTGCTATAGGGTGGCACAGGAGCACATTAGTGCAGTCTGTTTGGACCTCAAACAGGTATCTATAATCTACAAATATTATACATCTTGTAGCTAGCTAGCTTGCTAATTAAGTATTAACTATTGATTCAGCTTACATTTAATCAAAACCAGAATATAATAATGTGAAGTTGCTGGACTGTAATACCATCTGTAAGGATGAGTAGTAACTGCCCCCCTCTACAGGTTAAACACAGGCTACTGCAGCTATATTGCCAGTGGATGATGTGAAATAGACGTGTCGGTGTGTTGTGAAGGAGGCACTCACTCCACACCCTTGCCGTTCATGGGAAACATTCGTTCTTCAATGCTTGGTGACGGGGTGTCCTTCTCTCCAGCCAGCAGTGGCAGGGCAGCGCTGGAGGAACTATTTTCTTCTGAGGAGGAGGCTGAACTGTGTGAGCGCTGGGGCACCTGGAGGCTGAGGTGTTGCTGACGTCTCTCGGGCAGCTCCGGAGGTGGGCCTGGAGAGTGGGTCTCCCTCTTCAGAGTCATACCCCTCCCTGTGAGAAGAACGTGTGGTAGTGATCAACTGTGTGACCTTTTGTGATAATAAGTCAGCTATATACACCTACACTTCTGTACACAATGGCTCTCAACATTGACATGCATTCGCTTCTTGTTGCCAAACGGAATTGCAATGACTATTCATTTCTAAATGTGCACCCGTTGAATGAGAAAACAAGATGATTAAAACAGCTAGAATGGTAACTGTTTGCCTTAGCCAATCAAAACTGACGATGAGCACACATATAGTAAAGTAGAGTGCTCCTGATCCATTAGAGATACCCTGTTCAAGCCCTTCTCTTTTCCGTATTCAGGAGTGTTGAACTGACATATGATATTACTTGACATTTATTTAGTTTACAATAGAAAAAGTGTAGGAAAAAAAATCATCAATAATTGTTGGTTCATCGTAATCAATGTAAAAGTATTAAATAATTGTGATATTGATATGAAGTCGCCCAGCCTTATATGGAATATAATGTTAAAGCAACACGACCCAACACATGATGGGTCCCATACCGTCGACAAGCTTCGGCAGTTCTTTGGCTATGATCCACTCTCCGGGCTGCAGTAGTGACTGGCCGTAGCACATGTCCGACTCTGTGCTGGAGCAGGAGAAGGCCGAGGAGGACGAGGGCGTCATCTCCTCCAGCTTGAAGTAGTCCAGGCCCATGTTGTTGCCACCAAAGAACCTGCAGCCGCCCAGGCAGCCACAGCGATGCCTGCTGCGCTTGGTCCGAACACTGGCGTCATCAGGCCACAGGAACCACAGCCTGATGGAAGGAGGGCAGGATGCCATAGCGTTTACCACTGTGCGCTACGATTCTTCACCGGATGGAATTATAGGACGCATCCTCCTTTAGTCTAAAGCCCAACGGCCCTCCTTTTATGTACAAATGAACCCACTGGTAATGTTTCATATAGAAATGCACTTATTGGGCTAGTTTCTACATACCTATGCACATATTCTGTAATAAGTAAAGGCCATTACGGATTACTCCAATGATCTATTGCCATGTCTGTTCCTCGTGTTCGTACAGAATTGAGTAAAAACAGTTTGTTGCCCCACCGCTTGGAATGTTGAAAACTCTTTGAAGATTACAATGTATCCAATTCTAAAAGGATAGGAAGCCAAGGACTATTGGTAATTGTAAATAGCAATAACAGTATTTATTGAGTGGACTAAGAGGCTTTTATGTATGCATGTATGTATAATTGATTGTATGAATAACTACTAGTTTTAAACTTGTGTTGTATGTTGTTGTATGTTGTTTCTTGGCCAGGTCTAAGCAAGATTGCCTGGTGAAATAAAACTGAAACAGGAATAAAGAGACCAGGACTAATGATGAGCTGGTATTGTAGGGAAGATGGAGCAGAACACGGCCCTCCCCAGTTCAATTACAGGGTGCCGTAACACATTCTGTATGGATCTGAAGCAGACATAAGGTACCAGTGGTGCTTTATGACAGTGACTACCTCTTAGTAGGGGCGTCGTGCAGCTCCAGGAAGTGCCTCTGGACTTCGCACTTGGCAGGGTGGTCTGCCGCCAGGGCGATGTCGGCCGTGATGAGGTTGAGGTTGACAGAGCCGGCCTCCAGCCAGAAGGAGCGTCGCAGCACGGTGGGGCCGTGAGGGTGACCCAGGGGCGGGCCTTGACCTCCGGGCTGCAGCCTGGGGCCCTCACCTTGCTGCTGGTGGTGCTGGTGGTGCTGCTGCTCAATGTACTGGCGGATGTTGACGTCCTGCACCACAGCACTGATGCCCTCGCCCACAGCCTGGTTGTGCAGGTTGCAGTTGGCCAGGCGAACAGCACCCGTCTGGAGGAAGAGTGTGGGGGAGTTACAGTACACAGAGGAACACAGCTGAGCTTACAAACAAACAACGTGTGAATACCTGCGCATGAAATAAAAAGGAATATTGACAAGACACAGACTGTGATGCGTACAGCTTTACCGTGAAGCATGTGCTAGAAATGAAGCCGTATGAGTGAAAGGTATACCAAGTAACTCTGAAGAAAGCTTGTTGATATTTTAACTCCATCATAACAAAAACACTGCCCCATTCAATGCCTTATGGTGCTCCCTCTTCAGCCCCCCCCCATACACACACACACACGAAACACATTGCGAAGGCTAGGATATTGTTGTCATGTGCAGTTTGCACCACTTTATCTTCCTATTTACTAAGCCAGGGCTGTTTTTTTTTTCTCCAGCCCGCAGAGAACGTATAATAGCCTACAATCGCTATGCCTTTAAAACCACTTACTATACCTTTCATGCACCTACTCTGACTATACAATCACCGGTATGTTAAGCGGCCGTGTTACTTTCTATGTGTGAGAGCTGACTAACTGTCAGCTACGATACATGCGCCTGGTGCTCCTCACCTTGACGTTGGCAGCACAGCCATGCTCTGCCACAAAGAGGTCCACGCCGTCCATGGCCAGGCGGGTCATGGTGTACTTCAGCTCCTCTGAGGTGCGACAGTGGCCGGGCATGCAGCTCAGCTGGATGGACGACATGTGGGAGAGCACAGAGCGGGTCAGGTGCCACAGCCACTAATGGTAGTATAGAGGCTCTATTCTACATGAATAACGCTTATCCTTAAAAAGGGCAGACGCAAACGAACGTGCTACGTGCGTATTTTCAGCACATGAAGAGCGCGTGTCAGTTGTGTCAGGTGCGCTGAGCCTTTTGAGAGGAAACGGCAGGCGAGCTTGCGTTGCGTTACAAAACAACACATAGGACAACACATTTTGCTATGCGAGTGGGCGTCAAACCCTCCTGGCATAGCTCGATGGGTTCGCGTAGCTTGTGTTATGAACCAGCCCTAAGTGATTCTAGAGAACACTTGCTAACGTCCATCTTACATCAAAACAAACTCCATCAGAAGCTCTGCCCCACGCATTTAAATGTATTGCGAAGCCTATCGCATTGTTGTTGTGAGCGGGTAGGCACCACTTTGTTTATGCTCCTATTTACGGAGCCAGAACTGTGTAGAAGTACCAGATTATTTTTTCAACGCAGTAAGGTCATTCTTATCATACAATATGACTGTAGTGTACACTGGACATGGACATTCATTAACATCTCTCAAGTGGACACCTCTTCGTCACAACCCCTCCTCCCCCAAACCCTTTAGTTTATGTATGCACCTTGGAGTCACAAAGGCGGCGGTCTAGCCCATGTTGGCAGAGAACGGTTGGTTTGGGCTGCTCTAGCTGGAACTGCCTGGAGAACACATGGAACAGGAAGGTCTCCGCCCACTCCTTGATACCGGCCATCTGATACACACAAAGATCAAATTGGATATATCCTCCAGTACATTTTATTAGAACTAGAGTTGTGTGCGTTGCAAGAAAGATGACATCGGTGCACAGTCAATATCCATAATGTGACTGCAGATCAGATCTGAGGTGCGTTTAAAATGAGCAAACATGGCAAAACCTGAACACAAACATATTCAAGTCTTTTTTCCGTTTGATTTGAGTTCACCGTGAATGCTTCCGAACAGATGCAAGTAAATCTCGGCTAATACACACGTTAGGGGTGTCACAATATCAGATTTTCACGTCACGATTATCGTGGCCAAAATAATTCGCGATATCTATAAATAAATTATAAAAGTGAAATTAATCTTCAACTTTGTTTATTGTGTGTTTTGTTTTGTTATGTTATCTGTAGTAGCATGGAATTTCAGCTTTGTGACTCAGTACTCTGTGACGCAATGTTCATGTTAAGCATGGAAAGGGAATCTTTTGTTTAGAGACTAAAATGCAAGGTAAAGCATATAAGTTAACCATATTTGTTACTCTGATAACAATCGCTTTGGGATTGGCTTATTAAGACTTTAAAATGTGTTGATGGTGATGATGTGTGGCGATGGGGCTGCAATGCGTACGTGCTTGCTAGCTCAGGTCAAGCTATGCATGTTATCAACGAAGTAGCTTCCCTAGCTTCTTCAATACTCCAACACATCCCGGGGAGCTAGCCTGGTCTTTTAGACAAGGCTAGCTTCTTGGTAGAAACAAAGAACACCGCAGCATTTTAATGTGACGACCGGAGCTGTGCCAATGGGCAGCACGCCCCTCACGTTCATAACTCACCAGTGTGTGCTCCTCCGGTTGACGCTCACCTGTTTCCCAAGCGCATTCATACAACTATAGTCTCATTCCATCTAGGCTGCAACCTCACGCTATATTTAAAGGCGCGGGTCGTCGGGCTTAACTGGAGGCGCTGGAATGTATTTTCAGCGCGACATCAATATTTAATTTTTAATGATCACCGTTATAGTAAATACCTGCATATCGTGACACCCCTAATTGACGCTAGAAGAAGGGTGACAGTTTAAATCTAAAAAATGCTTGGAATGTTTACACCAAACATTGAAATGTCATGTTCAAGGCAAACGAGTCCGCCACAAACGTTCTCTGATTTGGAACGCTCCTCAGACATACGCGTTCACAGAGTGTGTGCAATCTAAAGCCATGTCGTGCACACCTGTGGTACTGTGACCCTGCCGGTGAGCGCCCCGGCCTGCATGTCAATGAGCCAGGCGTACTCCAGAGTGTCAGTGCCCGGGGGCAGGCCCTGGGCTGAGAACATGGCGTGGGCCCTCATCTGCAGGCCAGACAGACTCAGATGGCCATCCCTCAGCACCCCGTCGGCAGTAGGTCGCTATGGGGAATAGTAAGGACAAGTCAAGCACTTGTCAGCAGCATACGCATGCACTCAAACATATGTGCTATGTTATAGCCTAGTCAACTGACAAAAGACATGTTAGAAACATACATCATGTTTATTAGTGTACCTGCATAGTTCACTACCATACCACATTTATTTTGTGTTCTTTAATGATTCAATAATGATTCCGAAACGTAACTTTAGTTTACAAATTTGTGATTATGTTAAGGATATTTAAATATCCTTATATTTAAGAATATTCATGTGGGAACAGCAGTGATATACAGTATCTCACAAAAGTGAGTACACCCGTCACATATTTGCAAATATGTGAGCCTATCTTTTCATGTGACAACAATGAAGAAATGACACTTTTCTGCAATGTAAAGTAGTGATTGTACAGCTTGTAGAACA
>JAODUK010000015.1:4742521-4771149 GCA_027564635.1 Typhlichthys eigenmanni
TTGGGGTCCCTTACTGAAGCTGCTGCCCCCGCGACCCGACTCCGGATAAGCGGGAGAAGATGGATGGATGGATGGAGTAACACACATGCACATCCTTGCATTATCGTTTTAAGATTATTCATGATAGACATTTATGGTATCCATTACAAAATTACAATAGATTCTGGCAAAACTATAACATTTTAAAATACTGGTGCATAAATAAGCATAATATTAATAATTGAACTAATGCAGTTAGTGATAAATTAAAGCATTGAGATATGATGAATTTGTGAAGTGCCTCCTGAGCAATCAGTCATAGTGTATATGAAATTATGAACTATTAGTGATAGTTGTTTTAATGCATTAATTCCATATTAACGTGTTGTGTTAGCTAATAATATGAGCATATTACTGTATTAATTAACATGGTGAGACCACAGGCTTCAGTATCCACACCTCGTTTAAAACCAGCTGGTAATCTAGTGTGTTGTAGGCTATAGCTCCTTGCTAGTATCCATCAAACACACGGCATACCTGTATACGACATACAAGTTGTATCTTTTGTAACTCACACTGTAATGTGAATTGGTGATGACCCTGACAAATGATTTGTGAATTTTACTAATGAACAGGTGTTGGGATGACTACAGTGGGAGATGGGTGATACAATGTGTTTTCTTTTTGTCTTTTTTGTGCCAAACATATCTATATATAAAAGGAACACACGAATGCTATTACATTCTAGCTGTATGTTAATCAGCGACTAGTGAGTTTGAAGGAGATACTCCGTACTGACAACACTAACACACTGCTGAACACGGTTGTTCCATATGAGTGACATTAGCGCTGTCGTGGGCCTACTAATATTCTGACAGTTAGTAATAATCTAGGGCAAGAACAAAGGTGGTACTGTATCATCCGACAGTAATAATCTTTCACACGAAAATGTCCAGCCTTCAAAGAAATGATGTGAGGCTTGTCTTAAACAACACTTACACTCTCTTGTTATTTTTGTTTTTCATCATATGCTTTCCCCCTCCTCCCCCCGCCATAGCATGATTGCATGCAAGTGCACTGAACAAGATGCTTTGCTGAAAGGATGACCTTTTAGCTGATTATCAGTTAGGCAGTGCAGTAAAGTAGGTATATTTCAAAGTGCTGTAAATAAGACATCGTCATCATGATGAAATCACCCAAAGCACAAGAGGAGCATCAAAAAGAGTTGTCAGCAATGCGCAGTGGTGTATATTACTTTTCTTTATTAGATGTCACACTTAAATTATGTCACGTTTGACTCCCCCGTATTACTGTATAATTACAATAATTTGTTATACGGATAAAATGTATATTTAGTAGTAGGTATAAAAACTGGAACTACTTTTTAGGGGTGTGATTAAGATTTATTTCCTTTTTGAAAATATACCCATAAATTTATCATATGAAAACATGTATACAACCTTAAACATTTTGTTACAACAGGTTCACATACATATGTTGACACCCATGTCCTTGCATTACAAATAGATTCCCTCAATTTTGTTCTGTTAACATTTAAAACATTTGAACAAAAAACTAAATACAATATTTCACTACAACTTTCAAAAACCATCTATTAAATACCCAGAATTCCTTGGTGCCCTGGGGAACAGCTGGACATACCAACTTGAAGTGCTGCATTAAAAGAGAAATGAGGAAACAGGATAATTCAACCCATAAATCTGTGAAGCTCAGTCCTATCCCAAGGTAGGCACTGGCCAGTAAATCTTTACCATTGTGCCAAGCCACATTTTCTCTCCTACAGATATTTAGCTGGCAGGAAAATCTGCCCATGATTTATATTGTTGTAAAAAAATGGGCTTATCATGCTGTTTCTATATTGGAAGATATTTTAGTGTAATACGACATTGACCACCACTATGTGTGTAGTTGTATGATTTGTCCAATTGTAGCCTAACAAAAACAAAATCACCTCACCTTATAAATACTATGTGCATAATTATTCCTTGAGTCTAGTTGAATTCTTACCTGCTTACTTCTTGAATTCATTTGAAGGGAAACAATAATGTGGTTAAGAGGTTTTGCAGCAGTTCTCTTAAATATTGATAAGATTACATACAAACATAGAGAATATTGATTTATACTCAACAGTGATAACACTGTTGTTAACAACGACTGACTAAAAAAACCAACGGCCTGGAAAACATCTTGGGACCCTGAAGCCCGTTTTAGTTGCCCTGACCAATGAGAAAGGCAATGCGTGCACATGCACATAGAAACATACACAAATGCAACATGCGCACGACAAAACACGCACACACACACATACACACAAACCTTTCATACTGCAGCTTAAATGGGTGTAAGACAATTTAGTCCTGACATTTGGTAGCAAAGATACCTCCCCTGCCGCCACAACATGTCTATCTGTCACTCTCAGTAACACCTTCCTTCACCTTCGACATTGCCATGAGCTGACAACATCGTTACGTCTCACATGCAGGTTTAACACCGCTCCCGTATTGATATGTTGGTTATAGCATAATACTCAGTGAACTGTATGACAACATTATTTATATAAACACGTCCACGGTTTCATATATCACTTTAATATGCACATGTCCACTTGAATCACTATAGATCACCTTCATATGAACACCCACTATATTGGTACACAACTTTCATTTTTCACAAATCCACCTGTAGGAAACCTTTTATATATTTTTTATTTTAAATTTTTTTTTTGGGGCCGACGTGTGCGCTTTGCGTCGACATCGCTCGTCATACGCTGTCCTTTCAAATCATTTTCATGTTGACACGTCGCGGGCCGCTTGTCTCGGCCACGTCGTTAGCCGCGCCGTTGGACTTGCGCGGGACGTACTCGATGTCAAAGTTGCTTTTGTGACGACCTTTTCCGCGGCTCCAGGCGAACAGAAGCAGGAAACAGAAGATGACCACGCCTAGGAAAGACAGGCAGCCCATGGTCGTAGATATAATGATGGTCTTAAGGTCAATGGGGAATGTCATGTTATACAGTATCGTCCCGTTTCCCCAGGTGCTGTTCGAGTCTGACAGATAGCTTGAGCTCCTGTTGCTGTAGGCTGATCTGTCACTAATACCCAAGCTCTTCACAGCCAGCGAGGCAGACAGGCTGGCGTTACCGGCAGGGTTGCTTGCGATACAAAGGTACACCCCGCTGTCATGCAGTTCGGCTGCCTTGATCTCCAGGGTGCCGTCTGCTTGCACCTCCACCCTGCCGCTGCTCTTGGCCGTGACGTAGCGTCTGTGGGGCGTCACCCAGACCACCGAGGGCCGAGGTGCCCCCTCAGCCACGCAGCTTAAGCGGGCGGGCTTCCCTTCGTCGGCCATCAGCAGCTGCGTGGCGTTCCGTCCCATGCGCGGCTTGGTGCAGGTCACGTAGCTGGACACCAGCGGCTCTTTCAGGTCATGCAGAGCTTTCCCCAGGAGGCGCTCCGGAGCGCTGCACTCGGGCTGGACATCCGTGAACTGCAGGGCGGGGGGCTTGTGGCTGCCCAGGAGCCACAGCAGTCGGCAGTCGCACACCAGCGGGTTCCCACCCAGGTAAAGCTTGCGGAGGCTGTCTGGTGCCGCCAGCACGCTCCTCTCCAGAGAGTCCAGGTGGTTCTGTGAGACGTCAAGGACCTGCAAAGCCTTGAGGCCCGCGAACGCCAAGGGTTCAATGGAGGCCATCTGCGCCCCTTGCAGGCGTAGCTCCAACAGGTGCAGCAGCTGGCCCAAGTCTCCCTGCTGGATGTGTCGGATGCGGCAGTAGGACAGGTTGAGGTGTGTGAGGTAGGGCAGGTTGCGCAGCGCCAAGCCAGGAAAGGTAGACAGGTTAGTGTTGGTCACGAACAACGTTGTCAGGTTGAGGCCATGCAGTGATAGCGGAGGGAGAGACTCCAGCCACGGCCAGTTGTCGATCTCCAGGTGACGTAGCTTTGTTAGCCTCTTGAAGGAGTACGGCTTGAGGAAGCTAATGCTCAGGTGGCGCATGCGCAGTTTGACCAAGCTGTGCAGGTGCGAGAGGGCCTCAGTGGGCACCACCGTCAGGTTGGAGCGCTCCAGGGTCAGAGTACGGAGTCCTAATAATCCTGTGAAGGCCCGCTGGGAAATGAAAACCAGTTCATTGTCGCCCACCTCCAGAGAGGTTAGCTTGCGCAGATCTTGGAAGCCATGATCCAGCAGGACCACCAGGCGGTTGTAGCTGAGGTCGAGGTGGGTGAGGTTGGTCAGACCCGAGAGCACCCCGGCTGGGACCAGCTGGATCAAGTTGCTGCGGAAGGTGAGCGAGCGCAGGGCGACTTGCGAGCGGAAGGAGCCGGGTTCCACCGCGCTGATCAAGTTGTCGCTGAGATCCAGCTCCTCCAGCTGCAGGAAGGTGGAGAAGTTGTCGGGCGTGACGCTCCGCAGCTTGTTCTTGCTGAGGTCCAGGGCTCGCGTCTCAATGGGGATGCCTTCGGGAATGGTAGCCAGGCGCTTGCGGTGGCAGCTCACCGACTTGCTCTGCGGGGAGCAGTCGCATCGGGCGGGGCAGCTCACAGCCCATCTGGCCAGGAGAAGCAACGTGGCCCCGGCCAGGAACGGGTGGCAACGGTGCAGGGCTGGTTGTCGCATGACTCTTCTACCCACGATGCCCTCTGTCATGGCACATCTTCTTAACCATGCAGACCACCATCACCAGCAAGCTCTGCGAGACACAAAGTACAAACACTCAAGCACTGGGGTATTGCTAGTGTCAATGGAGCCCTTTCCTCTGCTGCTATTTATAGTTTTGTTTCATCTTCGTGCCTTCACCCTTTTTATATCTTTATCCTTCCTTCCTTTCTCTCTCTCTCTCTCTCTTCCTAACCTTTTGACACTTTCCCTGTAATGGGCAATCCCTTTCACTGCCACTTCAGCTACAGTATAATGGAATTAAGCTCACAGTATACCAGAGCAAAGCGATAGAGCCGGCAGCCAAGGCACAATGTGAATGTTCATCACTGAGTTGGCACAAAAGATTTAAGGCTAAGTGGAGCTGTTTTACCAAGACGGACTAAATTGTTTTAGCTCATAGCGATGACTGGGCCTATTTAAGAGTGCACTGCGACGCTGAATACCGAAGTGGCCATTGCTTTTTGAGACGAGATAGAAAGAGAACGAAGCTGACAGGTTCTTGATGGTCTAACGGGAAAATGCAATTCTCTGAGGACATTCTTTACACAGGTTATAACCATAGAACTATATAATAACAGCAGCCAACATGTAGCTTTGCAGGGGAAACACCTCCTTGTCAGCAACAGGTAGTTGATCAGACAGATGGTCACGCAGATAGAAAGGCCGACGATAATTGCGTCATTACAGCACTATATACTCATGGGTATTGTCCTAAATAAATACACCACACCTGTGAAAACAGTGGATTCAACTATGCTAGGTACTAAGGAACACCAGCGTTCATTCAGTCTATATCATCATATTTATCATTCACTGACAAACAAATGTGTAATCCTACAGGTGTAAGCAGATAATGTGAACGCTGTTCATAATCCCCACTTTGATAATGGAGTGGGGGGGGTTAATCCTCGGTAGCGTGCACACACAGCGTCTCCTACAGTGTAGGTACCACACTCACCCCTTCTGCTAGTCTGTGAATAGCTGCACTGTGCGTAGCTCGCATATCTCTCCTGCCTCCTCACGCTATCTATCGGCGGGTTCTTATCGCTCTGTCCTCCTGTCCGCACAACAGTCCCTTCCTCTTGCTGCTCCAGAAGCCACATTTCTCTCATCATTCCATGGAGGATGTGTGTTTATCGATCGCGGCACAGACACATCAGATGCCAGCAATGTAGCCTTTTACAAAGAGCCGGCCGTTACCACAGCAACTACAACCCCTGACTTCCATGCGCTCTATGTAGTCTGCCAATCAAATTAATGAAAAAAGAAAAACAGCGAGGAAGGGGATTCTCTTTTTTTTTTATTCCCAGGGCTTGCATATTGAGAGAAGTCATGAATTGAATACATTTCGGGAAAATCGGCTTCATTAGTGTAGCTGCACCTAGTTAAAGGTGCCTTTGTGTTATCATCCTGACTGAACGCCTGCATGTCGACCTGTCTCATTGCCTATCCATCTGCTGTTGTTAAGTATCTTTGTCTGCCTGCCTTATTATCTGTCCACAGGGCTACCACTATCTTTTTGTTGCTTTATCCATCACACTCTGTTTGTCTTTGTCTGCTATAATCACACTATAGTTGTCAGTCTGCAGTCTTGGTCGATCCGTGAATGTCAGATTGCTGGTAGGTTCTATACCATCATAGGGTTGTGCACACTGATACTGGCAACCGAAATGTGCCAAGTTGGCTCAGAAATCAATCGACTCAATCTTCTATCTGAGCATACCTAACAAGAATGATTAAGGCACAGCTGTGGTTTTGTGAAGGCAGACAAACGTGATATTATTATCATGTAGACCAGGTTGTGTGAGACATCGATCGATCTACCATGAAGCTTTAAATAACCTCGCCTTCAGAGTAGGGTTATGTAGTAAGCACATAAAGGTTGACTTAAATCTGAAACATATTCTCTTGGGTTGCGTTAGGAAAGGAATCAGATAGAAAGTGGATTTCTTTAACACAATTTTCTGAGATGGTTTTCATGTGGCGAAGTTTGTTATATACGATCAAATAAAATCTTAAAATAAAACATTATACAATTGCAACTGAATTAAATATCAAATTAATAGAAATCAATTATATACATTATAGTACAAATATAATATGTATTTACAAAATTAAATCACATACTGTATACTGTATAATATAACAGAAATGGTTTCCAGGGCTTTCAATGATTTTGTAATGTATCGCTGAATTTAAATAGAGAGGCTAGCTTTAGGTAATGTTAAGAAACACATGATGCTGTAGGCTACATGTCTCCTGATTTGATCTGACCTGGATGGAACACATGTATTAACTAATATTTTTAGCAACACTAAGGGAAAACGAGTCATGGAGAAATTATAGAAAACACAGACATCTGTGGGTAAAGGGTAATGGTGTGGGGTCATTGGCAGCCTAGAGGACTGAACAGTTTGGGATTGTGTTCTGGATTGTCTTAGATTTACAGTAAATCTCAGACCATAAGGCGCTGCAGGGCAAAGACATGAGTCATGGTGTGACGGCAAGAGAAAGAAGAAACAGCCACACAAAGTAAATCTGCAGAGATATGGGATAAACAGGCATTATACGAAGACATAATGAGGAAAGCTATGCCTTCTAAATTAGATAAAACCTTGGTTCCTTGCGGAGTTAACTGTAGTTTCTAATCCGATTACCCCCCATGACTGAATGCAGAGCTTTCCGGAGGTCTTCGAAAGGCATACAGCCTTTTCAATCACACCTGTTAGTTTCAATGTTTTTGTCCTATCTGTAAAGCTGGGTTCTGCTTATTATTTTTGTAAACCCACTTCCAAATCTATAGCCTCTTCCACCTCCCACAGTCTACATATAAGAAGCTTGGCATTCATTATATTTCGCAGAGCTTTTTGAAAAGAATCCACAATTTTTACGCAACAAATAAGGCAAGTACAACACAAACAAATAATGAGAATAATGACATTACCAGTACAAGTCATTACTACCCACAGTATCTGCAAAGTAGTTTAACTTCTGGTTGGTTTTCTCAACAAAACTGTATAATCAACTGTACCTCACTTTAATATATATTATACTGTACCATACTTTAAACAAAGATACTGTATTGTGATATTGCGAAAGTGGACTGCTAAGCAAAATGGTGCAGGGTGGATTGACAAAGAATTTTGATGATAAAGTGTAATGATGCAAAAAAAGTTGCAGATAAAATTGGAACTCTATCTGACAGAAAATATTATTGCAAATTAAGAAATGCTGCTACCAAACTCAACAAATGCAAAAAAAGGGAATAGTATAGGCTCAAAATGATTGATGCTAAGAACGATGGAAAAAATCTGTGAAAAACTTTGAATAATATAATGAGGAGGAAATCAAATGTGCATGCCTTTCATTGAATCAGAAGGTGTATTCATCACTAAACCACGGGATACTATTGACAATTATTTTAATAATTATTTCATAGGCAAAGTGGACACACTCAGAAATTCCATGAATGTACATGATGACTGAGTCTTTAACTATCATAAGAGACAGTATCATGAAAGAAAAACATTGTATATGTTTGATTTCCACCAAGAAGAAAACGAACATGTTGTGGGGATTTTGCAATCTCTTTCAAATTACAAATCTCCAGGTATGGATAATCTAGATGGTAAATTAATTAGAATTACTTAAAGTGTTTGGAATATGGTGTATGCCCAGAGATTTGGAAAGAAGCAAAAGTAATTCCACTGCCGAAGGACAACAGAACCACCTTTAATGGTCCTAACAGTCGTCCTATTAGTCTTCACCCAGTACTAAGTAAATTATTGGAAGAAATTATATATATACAAATTCAAGATTATTTCACAAAACATTGTTTTATTACAAGTGACCAGCATGCATATAGAGAAGGGCATTGTGCAAGCACATCATTAGCTCATGTGACTGATGCTTGGTACAGAGCATGGATGAAAGTAGGCTGGTGGCAGTGATGATGTTGGATTTTAGCGCTGCTTTTGATTTTATCGATCATTATATGTTTCTGGCAAAACTAAAATACTATGGTTTCAATTACACTGGTTTGTCCTGGATGGAGCGCTACCTGTCCAGGAGAAGGCAGAGTTTTTATAAATGGCATCTTATCTTATAGCAAGGCGCTACAGTGTGGAGTTCCTCAGGGCAGTTGCTTAGGACCTTTTTTATTTTCCATATTTATAAATGACCAAACATCTATATTACATAAATCAAGCATGGTTATGTATGAATAATAATAATAATAATATATAATAATAAACTTTATTTGTATAGCACCTTTCATACACAATGTGCAACTCAACGTGCTTTACAGTTAAAAACATTTGAACAAAGGATGAAGGGAACAAATGCAATTAAACAAAAAGAAATAAGAAACAATGAAAAACTAGGTAAAAGCCATGAAAAAAAATAAAAAAATAAAAACCATTATTGTATATGAAGACGATTCAACTAACAGGCTGGCTCTACATTGTTCAATACACACCAATGTAACTGAAATGCACAACATTCTATCATTCTATCACCACCTAAAATATGGTATTATTATTTTACTAAGGAATATCTTAAAAGAAAAGAAACCACAGTATTTTTACAATCAAGCAATATGTCAGATTCAGCCATAGACAGGCAACTTTAAGATATATTGTTCCACCGCCTATCGCTAGGACAATTTTCCTCAAAAGTACAGTGATTTTTAGAGCTGTTAAAGAATTTAATGCTCTAGCAGATTATATTTTAAAAACAAATTCAATTTCTTATTTTAAGAAGGACATTAAAATATACTTATTACAATCAGACAACTGAAAAATGTAGTCTAGATCATAAAATGTGTTTAAATGTTTGATATTTTGTATGGATATATATATCAACTGTATATACAGTATATATTTTTTTTTCCTTTCAATTGTGTATGTATGCATGTATATGAATATCTATATGATATATATGTATTATTTGTGTATATGTACTTTATGTGTATATTTATGTTTTTACGTAATGTTTTGTGTGTAAACTTGTCATGGATGTTGGACCCCATGAAGAATAGCTATCGTTATGATGTTAGCTAATGGGGATCCTAATAAACAAACAAACAAACAAACTGTATAGTGGATTCATTGCATACTGCAGACACTCTGTGTGTGTGTTGTAATCCGAGCACCTCTGTTCTTTGTTCTCACAGACAGTTGAGCGTGCATGATAGTGAATGTGTGTATGTGTGTGACCCACGAAGCATTTGTTTAGGTCTGAGATGCTTAGTGTGGTATCTAGTGGTAGATAAGAGTATACGTCGTTCCTTTAAAGTGAGGGAAGGTTAGGTTGTGGTTGTGTACACTGGGTACCATGGGTAAATGTATTATTTCCTATACAGGACGTCTTCGTAATTGGTGCCACAGTCTGAGCAAGAGTCATATTATATTTATATTATACTATCTCAACAATGTTGGACTTTCCATCTGTATACTGAATGTTAACAACACACTACATGTAACGTAGTGTGTGTGTGTGTGTGTGTGCGTGTGCGTGTGTGTGTGCGCGCGCGTGCGTGAATGTGTGCAGAGTTTGAAATAACGGCACACATGACCCAAGAAAAACATTTCCCTCTATGTTTTTCGACATTCTGCAAACCAATTCACCAGCCTGCAGTCAGGGAAATGTCAGCAGAGTTATCCTGCTGGTGGGATTCGCGAGTTCAGCCCTCTCCTCCGTGGCTAATTAGTGTTTGTGCATTCAAACTTCGCCAATTAAAGCACTCCTTTCTGCTCTGCTGGCCGTGTCTTCTGTGAAGCGCTGCCTTGTCGAGCCATCAGCAGCCTATCTGGTCTTCCACCATGTGGCTCGCTGGATGTTTACTGTGCTCTAGGCGGCTGCAGTCTGTCGCTGTGCCCTACAGTGTCTGCATTTAGACATGTCTAGTTAGTCACTGGTTGTTCACGCTGATAGAAAGTAGCATGGACACTACCTCCAAACCAGAGTGCTCTAAACTGTCGACAGTGCTCGTTCTCGCCTTGTACCGCAGTGTTCACTGAAACAGCTGTGAAAATACATAATTCACTGCTATTTGTGGAACCACTATTCATAGAATGCTGGACAGCATCTACGTACAAAGTAACATTCTGCGTTGATAAAACATCACTATTCTAATAGGACCGGGGATGACGTATAAAAAGCACATTTTCAATGGCTGCTTAGGTTTTCAGCAAAGGGGAAAATCTAACTTTCCATGGTGTGTTGACCAACATTACATTTCCCAACCGGGCTTGTCAAGCAGACTTACTATGGCAGTTTTCTCAACCCCTCACTTGTTGTTGCTTATAAATCAGTGTTAGTTGAAGGACGGTCCCCATATTAGGTTTCTGTCTAATGTTAGTCTCATCCATTTTTCATGGTCTATACCACCACTTATTCATAGGGCTCATTTCCATTCACCGTATATCTTTTTCTCAATGGGCTTACCTTGTAGCCAAGAAAATAAGTTTATATTTTATTAATATTGTTTTGAGGGTAATCTATTGCTTAACCTCACTTCTAACGTTAACATTAACAGATTGACATATTTCTAACAGAACAATATAATGATTATGGATGTAATTACGGTTGATAAGGTCAATGCTTGACCAAATTATCCTGCTAAGAGCTTATGAAAAAAAATATTAAATTATAATAATAGTGATGCTGTTTTTATTCGTGCATGTTATATGATTTTCCATTTTCAGAATGAAAATCACCACTGCCACACCAAAGTTTCGAAATGTCTTGAAATCACAACAGTAAAGATGGGCCATTGCTTTGAAAGGTCAAGTGTCAACTTATATCTAGTCTCCCTGTCTGAAAATATTGTTAAGAGAGCTAGTTTAAGTGTGATGTTCCTTTCTTGTCAACAATTTCATGTTTGTCACAGAACTCCAGGGAGACATTTGTAATGTCCTTGTCGGGGCCTGTTGCAATTATGGCGGTGCCCATATCGACCCACAGTATTGACTAAAGCTGGTCCAGCATTATAAGATTCAATAGAGGCTTTGGAGGAATTAAGTGAAAATGAGAAGACTTACACTACATCCATTGTAAATCAGCAAGGATGGTAATGACCTAATTTATTCCCTTTAAGACCTGAAAATGACACATGTTGTCTTGTTATTCAACTTGTAGGTTAGTCCGTGAGAGGACTGTTGTGATAATGGTAAAAGTATAAAAGTAAAAAAAGACATGTAGACCAGGTACTTCAATAATTAAAATATTGAATGAATATAAAAATGTTCACGTTATAGGCTATTAGTAATATTATACTGCAGCCACAACACACAATACATTACAGCTATGTTGTATAGATCACCACAGTCCAATGCTATCATCAAATGAATGCACGTCTATCTCCATGAGGCTGCATGATGCCTTATACATTCTTACAGCAGCACATTTGCAAGCTCGGCTTAAAGTTTTTTTCTCATAGCCTCATGCCTAAATAATGTGCTGTCTGTGTAGCTTCTGGTTTATTTTACACAATAGGGGACAACAAAATGAATTACAGTGTAATTTACAACAGGCACATAAAAAAATGTTGGCACTGAGAGCACACTGTCCCTGGTTGCATATAGTCAACAGTCAAGATACATACTCCAGAGAAGTACATTTTACGAGAGATTATACAATTGTTGGCCCTGTAATTATATTGCATTTGCAGTTTGTTTTTTTTATTGTAATAGTACATCAATGCATTAATCATTTTAGTATGCTTTAGTACAGGGAGGGCAGTTTGGTTTTTCTGTTCTGATTAACTATATTTATTTAAATAAATGCACAATGCCTAAATATTGGAGGCCAGTTTATTTTTAAGAAGCATTTAACAAATTGCTGTGTGAGTTGTTGTGACATTACAAATTAAGTTCATTTAAGCGCATAATGTTGAGCCTGCCTCATGAAAGAAAAGAAAATTAATCTTAACCACAATTATGTTATTCCTGAAGAGGTAAAGATATTGCCTATGTTGAATCTCTCTGTCTACAGATGGAGTTAAATGAGCTATTTGTGCATTTATGTTGGCCAACATTATACATACAGTGAGGGACAGTGCTCATTTGCAGTCGATCACTTCCAATACTGCAAAGCAAATTAATCCCCAAAGAAATTGACAGGCACAATGAGAAAGGCATTTTGCAAGATTAGGAAAATGTATCGTGTTCACTTTGGTCTATTGTCAAAAGCATCCCACCAGTAACTCACTGTAGGCTTGTTCAATCCAAATGTTAGTCATTATGCCTAAAACTACTTGTTTTAGTAGAACATTCTTCTTATAAATTAGGAGTTCTAACACTTGGATTTCATGTCATCCAGACATTCATCTACTCAGCTGTACCATTTTGTGGCCACATTAAAATAATGGTCTTTGCTATGATAGGTTGTTGTTTGCTTCTAAGTGCTAATCTCCACTCTTATGTTTACCGGCAAATTAGGGGCCCAAACCAAACAACATTAGTGGGGGCTCTAGAGAGTCTTGCACACAGCCTTGACAGCAGATGAAGAGTGAGCCAGTGTAAGGCATGTGGAGGCAATGCTGCCCTTTTTAAAAGCCACTGAAGCCACAACTTTGGCTGTCAACCAGTCCCACAACCCCCTGGCCAGACGTGTGCACCGAGACACAGGACAAGCCTTGGGTTGCCCACAACAGCACAGCACAGCTGAGTAGCCGGTGGGGCCCGAACCACAGACCATAAAAGTCTTTGTGCTATATGAAGGGATTCATTGCCTCACTAAGCTGTGCAGTGCTTTATAACTATAGCGGGTGAATGCACGCAGGCTACAGCTCTCATGGTGAATGATATCCACTGTATGTGGTGAGAATTGGAAGCACAGTGCATTTGTTCTCCGGTGTAAACAACTTGTTCTAAGTACAGATTTATCCAAGCTATTTAATAGTATGATGTTCTATTCTGTCACACAACGGGATGACGTTCATTGAACACTTCGGATTGGAATTATATTTATTTTAATACAACTCTGCAACTAAAAGTAAGACAAGACTCGAGGCGGTCATGTCTCTTGCATAATTCACAAGAAGCAATCGTAATGCTTTCCCCTCTAATTTCCAATTCCTTTATTATCGTGCACTGAAATGTTGTGTTTCCCTATAATGGCATGTGATTAATTGCTGACATACTGTATTTCTTTAACCTGATATGTTTTATCTGTGATAAATATTTAAGTCTTTTTTCCACTGCGACATCTCACAGTCAACGTGTCTCATTAATACCTCCCACTCACAGACACTCACGTTAGCCCATGTTCTTTGCTGCAGCAGTTAACTATAAACGCACTGATAATTGTCCATTATGATCTACTATTTTGGCCCTGACGCATTTTGTTAATACTTCCATAAAACACTTGTGTGTTATGATTGTTTTTGTTTTTATTGTTGCCTTCCAAAGTTGATGTCTTTATACATCGTAGTGCTGTTGTATCAACTGCACAATTAAATGTTCTCTGCTTATGTGTTAACTCTCATGCAAGCTTTACTTAATTAATATCAGCTAGAGGTTTATGAGTAAAGCAGAAGAGAGGCAGAGAAGTAGAATGTAATCAGAATTCCTGGCGAGACATGGCTAGCCTGGTGTAACCACACCGTATTCGCTTTGTGAATAGGTCTGGCCACGCTCCATTGGGAATGGAGGGTGTTCGCAGTCGTTTCCTCCTACTTGGCGTAGACCTCTGGTTAATTTTGAAACTATTGGACAACGCTGGACCAATTGGCGTTGCTATAATTGTTTTGATCGCCTTATCTAGCTCTACCACCATTTCGAAACATGCTTGACTTCATCGTCATCTCACTAACCCACACTGATTGTACCGCCAGCAGGGTGGCTGTGCGAACGCTGCTAATGTGATCATGGTTTCCAGACTGTAATCTCAGCTATATAAATTGATCTGAGAGCATAGTAGGGCGGAGCCAGGCTATGGATAGGCACCCTTACTGTAGTAATACAGTGGTGCAGGCTGACGTTAAGAGGATGGGATGACTCACATTTTCATTTGAACAATTCCTCATCCATGCCATTTGACATTCCCTTTCCCCTTCTGTCTCTCCTGGCATTCCCTCACCTGCAGACCTGACTAAAGAAGATATTACATTTAAAAGATCATCCTGGACAGTTTCGACTGCAGACTTACTTCAGTAAGCAGACATTTTGGTGACTGGAAACGATTTGAAAAGTCAGCTAGAAATGTCTGTTTAACATGCATCCAATATGAGCCACAATTTGAGGATAGGCATAATTCATCATCTTCTTGCTTTTATCTGTGACACCTAAAAGTGATTAATGGAAATCACTATAGATTTGGACTTTGACTCGTATATGATAATGCTTTTATGCTGCATGCTCTGAACAATTAGACCTATTTTATTTCTTTTTATGATTCTGCTAATGAAGTAATGCCACATCCCACTATTTCTTCCAAATCCCTTTATGGGAAATATGAAACTTCAAACACATCAAATGTAATCAAATAAAAGCTTTCAAGAGAACCGTGTAACCTCTTATTCACTCACTTCACAAAGCTGTTTCGGGAAGAAATACAATCTATAACATTCATTGTGACTTAATAGTAAAACACCAATGGAGTTGTATGGTAAAAGCTACAGTATGTTGTAGCTAATTTGTTATAGACAACACTGTTAGTATGACAAAACAAATTCTAAGACTATATTTGGTATTTTTTGTTTGCGTACTTTACAGTAATTATTTATGAAAATAAAATTACATCACCCTAAAAAAATTTTTTTTTTTAACCAAATGTATTTCTCTACAGTCGGCTAGCTGTTCTGTGTACTCTGCACCACTCTAATAAAGTGGTGCAGACTGCACCACACAACACTATTTCCTAGCCTGGCTCAGCCCGAATATTGCTCTCAACAATATATTTTTTTCGCTGAGATTATAGTCTGGAAACCTATCATTAGCGTTTTCACAACCACCCTGCTGGCAGACCAATCAGGGTAGTGAGATGAAAATATGTATTTAAGAACATTTATTAATTATATATTTGTAATTATTATATTAAACTTTTGTTCACCTAATCGAGTTTTATTTACTTCGTGTCAAAGTCCAGTCCAGTCCCATAGGTAACTGCTTCATTGTACTTTATAAAGCAGCTGCACTATTAAATAATTGTCCTACATTATAATGCATTATTTACTTACATTGTTGTTTTTTTAAGTCTTACATGTGTCTTACTAAACACAAAGAGCTCACAAAGGGAGTATCAAATACGGTGCCTTAATTTTTCATGAACAGATTTCATTAATTTATTGAAATCCAATTCAAACAACTATTCAACTGTATAATGTGTGAGTTGCGTCGACTTTCCATTTCTAGTTTCGATGTTATAACCGTAGATGTCGGAGTAGGTAGGACCGCCTATAAGCGTTTTTTTAGGAATTCCGACAGTACACTGAAGTGGAACTGTTCCGGGCAACTCCTGATTGGTCAGATGCCCTGGTGTACAGTAACTAACTGTGACGTAGCCTGATTTTCTATGAATGGCTGGGAGAAACCCATGTGTTTATATTACCTCAGGGAAGCATGGCAACGCCGTTTTCAATGTTCGGGGAAGTGACAAAATGTGGTTCCTTGCCCTACAAAGGGTTTAACAAACAGGAGTGTCAGTATATCGTGTGAAAGAACCATACACAGCCACAACAGCCGGGCACCTCCTCCTCATGCTGGTCACCAGACTGGTCACACACTGCTACTGCTGTGGGAAGGCATCCCATTCCTCAACCAGCATTTGTCGCACGTCAGCCAACGTGGTTGTGATGGTCACTCTGGCACGAACAGAACAGCACATCCAAGATGATCCTATAAGTGTTCACAAATGTCCACTTTCCGTGCTTATATGCCCAATAAAATGCCCTAATTATGAAATATTGAATATTAACACTAATTGTAGTCTCTTGAGAATATAATATGAAACTGTATTCCAACCATTCCAACCAATTTCTAGTTTGCTGAAACTATAAAAACTGAGGCCAAAGCATGCACCTGAAATGTTAACTAGCCTGACATGCTCTAAAATAAACGTGAATTGTCTTGAGTGTCCAAAATACAAACACACTTTCAAACAGCCAACCAAACCGTGATATGTGGGAGTTCCAATTATCCCCATCACCAAAAAAAAATAGAGTGAGGAAAATATTTAAGAGGAAAGTTAAGATACCTCAACTTACTGGTACGTGTCCAGTGTTGGGCAAGTTAATCAGGAATAGTAATAAGTTACTATTTACTTATTACTCCTTCAAAAAGTAATAATATTTATTTACTTATTACTGGGTATTAAAAGTAATTAGTTACGATAATAGTGACATTATAGGCTACTATCTTACTTTCACAATCACTACCCTGCCATCGCCGCTTCTGAAAAATGACTATCTAGAATTGAATCCCCTTTATTGGAACAATAATTAACCTAGGAGACAACAATCAGCCAAAGTGAAAACATACTAGTTGTATATAGTTACTATAACTAGTTACTGCCCACCACTGTAGCCTACGTGTCACACTCTCAGCTGAGCTCATATATCGCACGCACTTGAATTAGACATCGCGCCTTTCTGAAGACGCACAAGCATGGTTCACCATTACGGAGAGAATTAAGAGAAATACATATGGCTTCGGTAAAGTGGTAGCCTATAGGAATAAACAATAAGCTCGATGCTTCTTCTTCCTATATTCACATGCAACGGCCGTCCCCCTCTCTCCACTAATCTTTCGCCTCTCAACACTCTTTTCTGCTAGACTCCTCAGTCTAGAGGGAGCAAACGCACCCCTGTCAGGTTGCCGTGGAAACGCCACACACACACACACACGCATACACTGCCAGTCTTCCTCGCAGACTCCACGGGCGCTGTGGTAACGCCTCTTAACTGAGAATGTGCTCTTCTATTAACATGCTTCTGGAAGACGTCGAATTGGTCTTGCTAAACCTCCCGAATAGATCATTTATAATTTAATGCTGCTGGTCTATAGTGGGTATTTTCCTGCATGAAAGGCGCGCTGGTTTAATCTCATTTTAATTTTAATTTTATTACAGATCACCTCAAATCAGATAAACGTATTCTCCTAGCCTAGGCTATAGGTAGGCTATCTGTGTCGTCTCTGCTGTTCAAGTTCAAGGAACATTTCTGATGCAAAAACCTATAGCACAGACCGACAGTCGTGCTCAGTGAGAGCTGCCTTTACATTGTCATTGGCTCCTAACTAACTCATCACTTCTGCGAAACTTCGGGTTCGCTGAAAAAATGTAGGCTAGCCTTTTCGCGATTTTATCCCCCCATTTTTTAAGCGCCATTTGCGTCATCCTTTCAGGACAGTTGATTTGCCACATATTTAGTCTGTGCGTAGGATATTAAGTGTCGTCATCCACTTCACCACTTGTATGATGCACCACTTATGATTTTTCCAGAATATCCTGCCACTCAAACTCATCCACGCATTATTCAATGCAAGCACGCATGATATTCACTTTAAACTAATAGGCATATCATCCTAATTGTTCCACCTCATTCCACAAGAGGGACTACGCCTTGTAAAACGCTATAGTTCTATGGTAAAACCCATAGGTCAAAACCTACACAACGGAACTGTCAATTTGTCAGCGTGCACGTCTGACGGCAGACTTTGAAGAGTCGTGGTTGTTAGGCCTATCTGTATAATAGCCTATTAAAATTCCCTTAATCTTATTGAGATGAGACACAAGGGTGCATGCAGCACGGTGGCATTCCCACTATCCTACCAGAAAATATTTAAAAGTGTCACTTAGCCTACCTTTTAAGAGATCATCTGAAAATCCATGTTGAGGGTTATCTCACTGAGTAGCTATCCAACCACCCAGCACTCATGCACACTCACCCACTCGATCTCACTCTCACGCACACGAACGGTCGCTGAATGCCAGCTCAACTGTCTTGACGCTTTCCGACCTCTGCCTTTGTATGCAGCATCACTTGCGTTCTGAACCATGGGTAGCCTATCACATCGGGATCGGCATGGTGGCGCTAACGGCGTTTCCCTCTCTCTTAACTGTGTTAAGTCCTGTGAAAAATGAGGGGGATGTGAGGACGAGAAACATTCAGGAGAGTGAGTGACTGAGATAGAGAGGGCGTGAGAGAGAGGCAGAGATAAAATAATGGATTCTCACATATTAGCGTTTATTTATTTATTTTTTTAGTCGATCGACGCCCTCACCTAAAAAGGAGCTCCCACCTTTTACCTGTGATTCACGGCTAGTCTACATCGAGAGAATGGGGGCGGGTGGTGGCACTGTGACTCTATTGTCTTCTCACAGATAGGCTATTCTGTGCTTAATTTTTGCTCTTACTTAGGCCTAGTCTATCCTTCTCTTCAACTCAAGATTTTAAATCATCATCTTGATTACAAAACTCGTTCTCATTAATACCTCTCCTCCATCACCAAATACTATTTTGTGACGGTATGGTAGCCTATTTAGCACATGGCTGTAGCCCAGAGGTGTTTGCGGGAGGGGCGCTGTCTTTATGAGAATTAAGATAGCAGGTTCTGGTTATTGACAGTGAGAAGCGATGGAGTGTCAAAAATAGAAACAGGAGGAGAGCAGCATATAGACACCACACACAGCACAGGTAGTCTGCAGGAGGAGAGCAGCATATAGAGACCACACTGGCATGACATTTGTTTAATATTTAGCAAACAGATGTGAGCACAAACATGATTTTATCTAATGATTAGCCTATAATTAATAAAAATTAAAGGCCTATAGGCCCTATTCATGTCTTCATGTATTTTGCACATGAAGTTAGTCTTCTGTCTTGGAATATCTTCCAGGAAGCCTGCACTCTACTAATAAAGTTAAGATTCTCCACGTGAAATAGGCCTATTGGCATTTTTCTTTTGACCTGTCATGTTATATTCCTAGATTATCATATAGGATAATCTCAGGATCCCAAATAAATCATAAAAGTTCCCAATATGGGAATATAGTCAGATAGCCTATCCAAAACGCAGCATTTTCATAATCAGAATTTAAAGATGTTGATTAAAATGATCTATTCGAGGCTTAGCTCTATACACAAAAAATGTGTGATTGATTGATAGTCTGTATTTCCCAAAGAAATTCAGGCAGACATTAGATTAGTGACATGTTAGGTGGAATGATCAGTGAAATATGTTGCAGCGTTAGAGTGGTTAAAACAATAGGCATATTAGATGATACTGTGGTGTCATTATGTTTTTGATTTATTAAATATTGCCTACCAGATTCAACAAATATATTACATTTTGTCAGAGGACTACTGTAACATTCTTGTTTAAATAAGCCTGCCAAATCCTTAAATGATTCTGTTTGGAAAAGGCTGACACTCATGTCAGTTTGAATTTAAGACAGTTGTCTGTGCTTCACCATGATATAACATTACCCCAATCATATGGTGGCATATTGAAAAGAAATCTGTATAATTACTTCTATTAAAGATGCAACATGTTAATGTAAACACCTTTTGATTAGCAAACATAAATGAGTGGACTATTATGAAACCTGATATCACAGTACATACACTGAAAAATACGCAGTAAAATACGCAGTCACTAACACTGATTTACAGTAGGTCTACTAAATGCAAATTAATCGCCTGAGATGCCTTAGGAGTGAGTTGCTCATCCTCTCATCAAAAGGTACAGCTACATATCTTAAAAGCTGGTTGAGATGCAAATGTGACAATTTAAATTCATGTTGAGTAGGCAACACAATTTCTTTTGTAGACATCTCTGCAGAAAATAGAATAGCCCTTTTACAGTGAAAAAAATATTTGAAGCTGGATAGAGCGGCAATGAGAGAAGGTACCATATATCACAATTAGATATAAGGGCCACAAAGCTATTGTATTCTTATATATATATATATATATATATAGGATAATATTTATATGTGGTGTTACAGCTCCCTCCAGTGTAAAGTGATGGCTAAAATGCTAATTAGGCTACTAATTAGACTACATGAAGCCTTGGGAATTAAATTACCATACGAAATGGAGGTTATGAGTTGTTACTATTAGTACTGGTTAAGTGCTTTTAAAGTTTACGTTTAATGTTATACTGGTTCACAAAACTGGAAAAAGTAAAAACGCAAAATAACAACCCCCCCCCTTCCTAAAACTTCCAACATGCATGACCATTGGTGCTGTGTGGTTGACACTCTTTACCCTGTGCTCATGTCACAGTGTTCTTCCCAACCCACTTGGCTGAGGCATAAATATGGAGTTCTATGTAGGCTATGACAAACCGGTCGCAGGTTTAATCATTGAAAATCAACACATTTCCTATTAGGAGTGCTCATGCTCAGTTTTTTTTTAACAATACAATTAGATCTTCTTTTAGTGTTGTATGAGCTCACAAAGCAGGCTGGTCAATTAAAGCACATGTTCTTGTCACAGCTGGTTTTAGTTTGGGAGCCACAACCGGAACTTAATCACCACATCCCCCATTCTATGTGTTAGGTTCTGAGGTTATTTTAAGATTACTCTCACACAACTTTATTTAGATAATCTGTGTGTTGAATTACATGTATTACATTTTAAAGCAATTAAAACGTTTGAGTCAGTCTAATAAATTCATACAGTGTAATACAGCATTTCAGAAATTAATACATGTCATCAGGAATGTAAAAATTACAAATAGCAAAATATATTGCAAAAAAAAAGCTAATACTCAATTGAAAAAAACAATGTTTTAATTATATTAACACGCAAATGAATACCTTAGTTATGATATCAGAAAAGCTATAGATTACGTGCACTGGTTCAAGGCCATAATACATAGGTCTTAAAAAAATAGCAGGCAAAATGCTATAATAAATTAGAAAAAGCGCTTCATCATTCAGGTTTACAGGCCCAAGTTAATGCTCTATAGAAAAGGAAAAGAAATATACAATTAAGCTTGTAATATTTCTCTGCCATTAAATATATCAAATTTGAGAAGATCATGCACTATACTTCTTATCGGTTATTTTGAGCTGTTATTAGTGTTTAGAAGGTAGCACGTCTTTCGCTTGTAGTGGCATTTCGTTTTCCTGTGGCTCAAGTCCTCATCTGGTTATGCAAACTTTTGGTATGTAGTCTTTAATTGTTTAATTCCAGATTGCAGTACGCACAGTTTTTTCAGTGAAGTAAACGTATGCGTAAAAAAAAAAATAAAGAAAATTAAAGAAAATAAAAGACAAGAAAATAATAAAGGCACAAAGCCATTTCTCAGACAACGAACTTGTTCTTGGTGGTTGAGCCACTCTTGGTGGCTGTATCTGCATGAGACTGGTACCCAATCGTCATCTTCATGGGGATCCCTAAGCGCTCTTTGTAAACTCTCCTGTTGATACACAAAAACACTATTAAAACAAAACACAATAGCATCTAATTTTCAATGGAGTGAGGGACTGTCTAGTGGCTGGGGCCTGTAACCATCCTTGAGCAAGATGCCTAACCACTACCTGCTGATATATATGCAACTGTACTCACTGTCAGGCACTTGATGAAAAAAGCTAATGCTAAATGACTTGGGAGTCCTGTAAAGCCATCATCAGACAGAGCATGTACCTTTGCTCATTACCTCAGACACCTTCTCAACAAATGTTTCACATTACTCCCATTAGGATACACATCCCTAGCCCAGCAGCGAGCTTGCTATGGCAGTACTTTTGTTCCCTCTGCCATTAGCGTGGTGTAACCCTACCTAAAAATAACTTTATTTTGGTCGGGCCATTGGGAAGGTCTACTGGGTGTAGACCTCTGGTTAATTATGAAACTATTGGATAGCATTTAACCAATCAGTGTTGCTATAAATGTTTGTATCGATTCATCTAGCTTTTCCACTATTTCGAAACAGGCTTGACTTCAACATCTTCTCACAAACCCACCCTGATTGGACCGCCAGCAGGGTGGCTGTGAAAACGCTAATGTGAACAGCGTTTCCAGAATTTAATCACAGCGACAGAAATAGTCGGGGGCAGAGCGAGGCTACACTGCCATAGCATTATAAAACAACCTTTGTAATTGTTGTGTTAAAACTGTTTGTGTGGATATACTGTAATGTGGATGCTTTTTCATGTAATGTATTGCGATGCTCTGTACAGACTGTGGCAACAAATCTTCTTGTCAATAACCATATACTGTAGAATATCTATTCATTCAACAAGGTTTCCACGCACCAGAGCCTTTCACACCAAGTGTTTTTTCTCCTTCTCACTTCTCTGTAATATTTGCAAAAGACAAGAACGTGTTAGATGGAATGAGAATACTGCAGAGAATAGAAGTAATGCTCCTGAAAAAAGAAAGTATTCAGACCAGGGTAAAGTTTTACTTTTAGAGTTGATAGCTTGAATGACTTTCAGAATTTAACTTTAATATAACCATTTTTACCCTGCTGCACACTGTGATTATCTGGTGGGCAATGAAGAGCCCCTTTCTCCCATCAGATATTCTATGTTGACGTTAGTGAAACAATCGTATGTATATTGAGGTTGCGAATGTCACAGTGAGGTAGGAAACAGTGACACTGCCTGTCCCCCAAAAAGAATGCTGCCATTTGTGAAAAAGCCCCAACACTGAACAAAACCCCTCACCCTATGTGTGTTACAGCATCCCGATTCTCATAATCTGCTGTCCAGACGGCAATTTTATCTCCTTTTGTGCGGATGTTGACCACAGCTCCACAGACATCATCACTGTGGTCATCAAAGGCCTCTCCAACGAGACAAAGAAGCTGGGCAAGGTAAGTAAAAAGTCCATTTCAGCTTTTACGTGTTACATGGTCACTCACAAATCACCTTAGAATAAGTACAAAGTTATAGAACTCCACTCACTGAGTTAGACATCTAAACATTAGATCCATATTAGTTGTTGACGCTGTTACACAGTTGTCTGCAGATCAAAACGTTTGACTGCATTGGTTGGATCTATCTATTTTGCACACAAATCAAACAAACCGTTTCCAGCCAGAAGCGGTCCAGGTCTGATCTTCTGTGCTGCTTGTTGAGTGTGAGCAGCCAACGTCCCCCACGCTTGTTTCTCTCATCCTCCCACATGGGTTCTATGCCATCCTGGAGCAACATTAGAGCATTGTCACATGGCGCGCAGTGACAGGACTAAAGCATGAATCCTTTTCCATAGGCTGCTGTACATGAACCTTTTGTAACTTTGTTGATTTTAAAATGATAGATTTTAGTTTTAACTATGTTCTTAAATGGCTTCATGTTTGGTTCTTGTTCAAGACCTCCTGGAAATTAATACACATATATTATTTATACAATATTTATCTTGCAACATTCTGAACACATGTTGTAGAGCATTGAAAAGACTACAATGATATAATAAAGTGTACATTTTGGGATATTGAAAATAGCTAAATTGCCATATTTTTAGGCCATTTTTAAATAGTAATACTCTCACCTGACAAAGAATACTTTTGTCAGGTGAAGAGTATGACTGCACTACCCTATATTTTACTCATGGAAACAACTAGTCTACTGTAGATAAAAATAAAAATAAAAGCAAAACAATCACAATTGCATACCTTAAAAAGTGAGTAATCACAGCCAGAAATTAGATTGCTTGACAACTGGATATGATTGTAAAGACTGTAATGAAATGAGCATTCACAAATACAGTAGCTTGTTGAAAAAAAGTTGTTACATCTGTGATAACCTTTAAAATACAGCTTCGTCATTTATGTAATTAAAAGCACAATAGTATTATTCTTACGCCCAGAAATCTTCAACTGTGTCAAATTTTGAGATGAGCCGCAAATTGGCTTGCCATGTTTTACTCTTGTCATTCTTAAAGAACCAGAGAGACCATCTGTTAGGAGAATACAATAATAAGAATGCATTAGTTTAAGAACAAATGGAACTTGCAATTAAATTTGACTTGGATGAATGAGGCTGGGGGCAGCTAAAAGATAATTTTGTATAATGCTTAATATTGTAATTAAAATTTAAAATACAGTATATTATGAAAAGCATGACACCCCTTTACATTTAATTGAAAAATAAACACCTTATGTTTCAATTACATTTGAAGCAGTGTCATGCTTTTCACAGTATATTTCAATTGATGTTACACAGCTATGCTACTCATGTATCAAATTCAAATAAAAAAGTAATAGTCATTGGGGGCATTTAATTGCTAAATGTACCAATATTGCACACCATTAGTATTGCAGTGAACCATTGCAATGACATTTGGGTTTGTCACAGGAAAAAGTGTGAGGACCCTAACTTGTTCTGAAGGGGATGTTTGATATAGGCTTCAGGGCTGACAATCTCTTGTCCAGTTTCCTCTGCACCATCTTCTTCGGTATGGGGTTGATTTAAATTTATTTCCTAAAAAGCGAAGTAAATTATTTATACACATTTTTAAGTAAAGGGTACCGTAGGGGACTGTCATTTGTCCATTGTATTGTGGATAATAAACAGCATTTCATTTCATTTAGTTAACTTTACCAAACATAGTTGTTAAACGCTACTGGTGGAGAGTACGGTACCGTCGCCTAGTTGAAGTACCCGGTACCGTACTGTAGTAGGCTACGGTACTTTCTCTACTCTTACTACCGTATTTAGGTGGGGGAAAAAACACTAAACGCAAGCACGAACACATACGTGAACATATACTCGGTAATATAAACAAATTCGATATATGCATATGTTGATTATGTAAAGCCAATAGTTAACATGTATTTACTTATTTAAAGTAGCAGCGATCGATGACAATACACGTTGTGTGAAACAGCTGTTGCACATCTCTGGTCGAATGTGTTTGACATCGGCTAGCTAGCTGATGTAAACCTTATTAGCCGAGGTCAAGGCTAGTTAGCGGCAACGTCAACTTAGGAGATCTCCTCAACAGCATTCCCGTTTTTTCTGGAGTCGTGATAATGTACGGTACGTTACAGATCAAACTTCAACCAACGTTCAAACCTTTTATAACTCTGACAACGACCGCCATTTATTAGAAACGCTTCAATAAAGTTGTGGGGGGGAAGTTCATAATTATTTGACGTTGTTACTACACTATTAACGCTGGCAAATATTGCGATAGTTTGTTTAAAAAAAAAAAGTGCTCACCGGTTCGGCGGTCGCCATCTTATAAGGCTACAATACTGCCCTGTGATTATTGGACCGATTTGTTCAACGTGACAGTCACACAACGCGCATGCGTACATTGCAGCTGACGGCAAGAAGCCTTGTCGCGGCTCCACCCCTCTCCTAAACGAAGGCATGGCGAGTACCGAAGCAAGAGAGTGTGAAACAGAAGGATGTATGAAGGAAGCCAAGCTTCAATGTCCAACCTGTATCAAGCTGGGAATTCAAGGCTCCTACTTTTGTTCACAGGTACAGCACATTTCTAAAGACGTTGAATGTGAAGCTAACTGTAATCACACATCGAGGCCCTGTTCTTCACCGCTAGCCAGCTAACTAGCTAGCTAATAAGCCATGTGTAACATTAGACAGTTGTTTATCGTTGTCGCCTGGTGGTAATTTAAACTATTAACAGTTGCAAAATACCATCTGTCTGACCAGACAGGTATTGTCATATATGTCCCACATTGACGCATCTACTCTACTGTAAAGCACTTGTAGGCCAGACGATGGGACCGTTTGGCTGGTATGTTAAATTACTATCACAGGCTATTGATTAAGTAACAACGTTTGCAAGATGCATAATATTGTAATGCTTTGTTGCTTCCTGGTGTACCGTAGGCTACTGCCAGTGTAAATGTCACTGTACCGGGTAGTAACCATAACCATAAATAGTCTGCTACTCTACCAATACGGTACTCACTTAAATGGAGCTGCTAAAAACCCTCTTCTCTCATTGACCACCAGCTGTCGTTACTTTTTAATTCAAATGTATATCTTAATTCTGCAATTGCAATGCGTGGTAGGTTCTCAACAATTTACATGACCTTATATTTTAGGCAGGTGCACTTGTTGCTCCTCGTTTCGTTATAAGGATGTAATCTCTATCATTGTTCTGTCGATCCATTTTATAGGAGTGTTTCAAAGGAAGTTGGGGCACACATAAATTGCTCCACAAAAAAGCAAGTATGTATTACTGGTCTCAGACATCCAATTTATGTTTTGATTGTATTGTAGAGACTTCAAATTGTGTGTTTTGGATGGAAGATAATTGACAGTTACCCATTTAGACTCATTTTAACAGTGTTTGCTTTTCCTAGAGGAAGACCAGACCCAGGCTGAGCCCAAGAACTGTGTAGAGAATGAAATCAACACAGACCCATGGCCTGGCTATCGTTACACAGGAAAACTGCACCCTCACTACCCATTGGTAAGACCTAGGTGTTATTTTGTATTCCTGGTACAGGCTAGTGTATTATCACTCTGGAAACGTGTATACTGGACCTCCATTTGTGGTTGTTTGTTGTCACTCTGACAAATCTCTCTGAAATGTGTGGTTTGCCTTAACCAAATATTTTGGCTAGGATCATCTGATTTAATATATTCCATGTAACATCTCCATCCTTGGCTATTGTTGTAGACTCCCATGAGAATTGTACCGGGTGACATCCAGAGACCTGACTATGCTGATCATCCACGAGGTAATCACATTTGATTGTCTATCACTCTGAATTAAATTTTTAGTTGACCAGTCATGCTCTTTACACCTTTCTTGATATGTTGAATTATTGTAATTATGCATTACTGTAAGTAGGTCTGACCGTACAATCTATTCAATCTATCTCAAAATCTATTTTTATTTTGAAAGTTTACTATTAAATTGCTGCTGAAAACAAAGAGATGCTTCTTAATGTTCAGCAGTACAAACATAACTTGCAAAGGAAGACGTCAACATATATTGATTGTATGTCAAAAGCTCAATTGATTTGCACATAAATGAATATGAGCACCACGGACATAACCCAAAACTAAACAATAATAAAAATTCCATTATTGGATCCTATTACCATTTTAAATATAGGCCCAGAAAGCGCTGTCGACTGCGGGCATAAATGACAGGACCTCACAGGTCTATTACATTATGCATGCAGAGTCTAAATAAAAGCTATCTCATTTAATTTATATTGTATCATCTACCTAGCCACATTATGTGGTGTTCTCTCAACATAGCTATGCTCTGCTGTATTGCCAGAATTAATAATTTCTTAATATCTTTACACTTCTAATTCGGCTATTTGATGGTTTACAATTTAACTCAACTTTGCTGTGCTAGTTGATAGGAACATTTTCTACTGAGTGTCGTAGTCAGGATTTATACAGAATTGAATGAAGGAACACCAGTTGTATGATGAACAATACATACATAGTTTGTTATTCAGAGGTAAATAAGTGTTAAATGTAGGTTTAACACCTTGTTTGATTGGTTTCTAATTTTGTAGCTATGAACAGTCAAATCTATTTAGTGGTGTATTTGAGGGCAATGCTAGGGCGGGTTTTGTTTTTGAATGGCAGCGAAGCCAACAAGTCTAGAGTAGATTTCTCTGGTCCATTCCAAGGCAAGTTTTTTTATTCATATTTTTAAACTGATTGTCCTCTGACATGTCATCTTATCATGAAGTGGTGTAGTCACATCTGGCCCTGTTAGACTACAACTGTCGACTTATCCATTACGGGCATAAAGTGCTACATGTGCATTTTACAATAGGACATTTAGTAGATGCTTCCAAAGCAACATACAATGTGCATTATAACATGTATTATGATGGGTTAGACATCTTGCTTTAGGATGCTCAAAGGTAGGCCAATCCCCATCTCACCCTCATAACATAGTTTTTTGGATTCAAATGTCTAAACTGCAAGAAATTGCTCTTCAAAAATAAGTAAAATAAAATTATGAATAACCAATTATGAATGCTTATACAGTATCTCACAAAAGTGAGTACACCCCTCACATATTTGCAAATATGTGAGCCTATCTTTTCATGTGACAACAA
>JAODUK010000015.1:4778270-4808589 GCA_027564635.1 Typhlichthys eigenmanni
ATCTCTCTCTGAGTTTCAGAACCAATGACCATTACTTCTGTTTTGTCCTGATTAAGCTGTAGAAAATGTTCTGCCATGAAAATGTTCTGCCATCCATGACTTAATGTAATATAAAAACAGAATAAACCACAATAACAATAACCATTAGATCTAATGTATTCTTGTGCAGTTTAAGACAATTCTATTTTCACATTCATGTTACTTGAGGCACACTACAGAACGGTTTCAACTTTGATTTCTCTTCTTTTGTAGATTGAAATCATGGCAACTGAAGCAAGTGCGACACTTGGCGATTATTATGGAATGACAGAGGATGACGACGAAATCATTTGCAATCTTAATCCAAACTCTATGGAAACAACCATACAAACATACATCCATTCCATCATCTGTGCCATTGGTCTGACTGGTAATATGCTTGTGATTGCCACCTACATATTCTATAAGAGAACAAAGACCATGACAGATGTATATCTCTTGAACGTTGCTCTGGCAGACCTCCTCTTTGTCATAGCTTTTCCATTCATCATATACAACGAGCAGCATAATTGGGAAATGGGTACAGTGGCTTGCAAAATGCTACGGGGAGTGTACAGTATCAACCTGTACAGTGGCATGCTCCTACTGGCCTGTATTAGTGGTGACCGCTACATTGCGATAGTGCAGGCAAGACGATTCTTTGGCACTCGCTCTAAGAACTTGATCTACAGTCGCCTCGTCTGTACTGCCATTTGGGTGTCAGCTGGCGCATTATCGCTACCCACAGTCATACACACGGAGCGCTTTGAAGAAACCACCCTGGGGCAACCCAACACGACCGTGACTATAGAGTGTAAAATGAGTTTCAGCCACTATGAAACAGCCAAGCTGATGAAGGTGCTGGTGCCCATTCTCCAGGTCGCTATGGGTTTCATCCTGCCCTTACTGGTCATGGTGTTTTGCTACTCCAGCATCTTATTCACCCTGCTGAGGGCACAGAGCAGCCAAAGACACAAGGCAGTGCGTGTTATTTTGGCTGTGGTCCTGGTCTTCTTCATTTGCCACATGCCCTACAATGTTGCATTGCTGACCCACACACTTTCCCTGTTCAAACAGAGGGATTGCGTGCAAGAGCAGATCAAACTCAAACTGATGGCTGTTACCAGGAGCGTGGCATACCTCCACTGCTGCCTCAACCCCATTATCTATGCCTTCATTGGTGTGAAGTTCAGGAACCACTTTCGGAGGATACTGGGGGATCTATGGTGCATCGGCAAACAGTATATCTTCTCCAACTGCTCGCCGCATGCGACATCCGACGTTTACATCTCAGGACGCAATTCCTCAAATGGATCCAGAGAAGACAGGTCAACATTTACAGCATGACGTGAATTCATTTCTTGCATTGGAAGGGGTTATCTTGAATATTTTATGCAAATGACAAACATGTCATGCATTTATATATCATTAAGGCATAGGCTGTTTCATTTGTGCTGTTTGGATAAGTAAACGCATTTTAAGGAACATTTATGCACTGATTGTTGCAAAAGTAGCAATACGCAGTCTTCATGAAGTACAGATAATTATAGAGAATATAAAAAGAATAGAACATATCAAGAATATCAACAATGCGTTATGTTTCATAAAGTAAATCATAAGTTTATGAATATTTAGCTTGCATTGTAACATATTTTTTATTTCTCTCTCTCTGAATAAAGAGCCATTATGTTGAACATGTGTATTAATCCTTTAAAAATAATTATGGTGAAAGTGAAGAGATCATTTACAGCAGCCCTTCAAATTATATAATTTCAATGAAATGTGCAGGCTCTGTTTCTACTATTTGGTTGTCAGTTCAGTAACCTTATACAAAAGCAGTTTGGGACCTGAGTAGAGCCACCACTAGCACACCACCACCAGAGACACCGTCATTTAGTATTCACGATAGTCTGATTTGCTGTGACAGGAATCATGTGTCTCTATCCCATTTGTTTTTAAGTTATTGTGAAAATTACACATTTTGAACTTCTATTTGCAATTAGCTTTTAGTAGACTTCAATGACCTGAATATATACAATTTAGTTTTTTAGTGAAAATGCATGGACTAAAAATGTATGGATTATTTTGAGTAAAACAAATACTCAGATAAAACATAGTGTGCCATTTGTCACATACTATGTGTCAATAATTAATATGTACGTTTGTTTTGAAACATTTCAAACATGTTTGTTATATTAACACGTAACGTGCTCATATTCAAAATGGACTGGTATGGTTTTAGTAAAGAAAGGACATACAGTAGACCCAAACTATGCCAAGCAGTTTAGACATTTATTCTAGTAACTATTTTATTAAAGAGACTATATTTATTCATTATTAGTATCTAGTTCAATAATTACTAGTATATATTCCATTCTTTAAAAAATGCTGATGATTAAAGATAGTTACGTTTTGAATAGTTTTCAAGCATTTACTTTAATTTTAGAAGTAACTATTCATTGAATACTAGAAAGTATTCATTAGTTAGTACAGTACAGGGCATATATTCAAACAGTTACTACAATGTAGTCCTGTTTTACTTGACATTGTTCATTAAATTATATTACAGTACTTACTACATTAGAGTAACTAATGTACAATAAGGTACAATATTTGTATTTCTATTTGAATGTTGTGTGCTCAAACACACTCACATGGTAGTCTGGGAGAGGGTGTTTGTCCAGCTGATGAATGGGCATGTGCCTGAATTAAGTTTATACACTAATTGTAGTCTCACCCATTTATTTATAATGACCGTCATTTTTGCCCGGGAACACCATGTGTGCACAGAAGTAAAATAAAGCAACAAAAATTTGATGAAAATGATCAATCACATATTTTGTGTGTTTAGATGCCCTGTGTGGAGAACGTCATGGAACCTTATGTCAATCAGATTACATCATCCACATTTTTCAAAGAAAAAACTTTTTAATAGTTTTGACCGGCTCACAACAGGAGGGTTAAGTCAAAGTAAAGATAATGCTAAGAAAGAAAATACTTTTAGGCATGCTATCAAGACTATCAGCTGTATACTGTAGCACAGTTTTTGATTAGTCGTACATTGGGCATCTAGGTCAGAAGATGTGGCAATGCATAGAAAAATAAGCTGTCAACCCTCCTGTATTAAGGACGAGGAGTGGCATCCAGCAGAACCATGTCTGTTAATGTGTGAGTTGCTGTTTGGCATGTAGTGTTTACTTGCAGGTCAAAAATCAGCAAAACATTTGCTTGCATCCAATGCTCAATATCTCTTTAGATGTCTGCTGCTGGTTTAATCTTTAGTATAGGTTAAACTTCACTCGCCGCTTCGGCCCATCAGGTTTTGTCAGGATTGTGCAGCAACTAACAAACGTCAAATACATTTTATATTGGTCAGTTTGCACTTTGCGGGTCAATATTTCAATCAAGGAGGAGATACAGTAGCAACTGTGAGTAGCCTGTCTTAGAGATGATTATGAAAGAATAATTATGTGTGTGTAGTTTTTAGTGCTCATTGGCTCTACACCCAAGTCAAAGATATGTGACTGATTTAACACTATAAAATGTGCATTTGTAGCAGAGAATTTGGTATAGGCTACATCATTATATATTTTTTCATAACACTTGAACATGAGGTACTTTAGTGAAGAAGGTGTATTTTTTTTTCATAATTTCAACAAATACAAAATACTAGACACTTGAGGATGAGGAACTTAAGTGAAAAAGGTGTATATTATTTTTTTTTCTCCATAATTTCAACAAAGACAAAATACTAGACACTTGAATATGTGGAACTTAAGTGAAAAAGGTGTATATTTTGATATATTTCTTTGTAATTTTAACAAAGACAAAATACTATACACTTGAGTATGAGGAACTTGAGTGAAAAAGGTATGTTTTGGCAGGTGGCTGATGATTCTATACGCAAACCACAAGCAAAAGAGGAAAAAGATAGCATGGAAAACAATAGATAGATAGACACACAAATGTGAGAGTGAACAGTACAAAGATCCTTGACTAAACCTATATTAAATCCTTGATTGTAGTTTCCTGAATAGTATATTCTTCTGCTATTGTTTCTAAAAAATATATGGTCTACAATGCTCATCACTCATTGCTACATTTTTCACAGTGTTAGCAAGTGTGCAGTCAGATTGGTGTGAAAAATATAGACATGTATTAGTTTGATTCATATCAAAATGCAAAGAGAGTGAACAGAATATGCAAATGATGATCAGTACATCAGCTCAGAATTACGCAAGAGTGAAACCCTCCTACACTTACAGTATCTAATATCTGGACAAGTCTGGTCAGAAATGGTTTTCATGAAGACTTGTGGCCACAAATCCATACTTCTGTCATGGAAACTATGCCAAATAACTCCACCATGCAAACACAGCCACTAGTTTTCAGAAAATTGGCAGTAGGTGCTCTGGAATGATGAAACAAAATGTGCAATATTTGGCTGTAGCACAAGGTAGTTTGTTTGCCGAAAAGCTGAGAGCGGTACAAGAATGTGGAGGTAAGTTTGGGGATGACGTTTTACAAATTGAGTTATGGATTTGGTCACAATGAATGGCCTCCTCAATGCTGAGAGCTACAGGCAGATATGTATCCACCATGCATGACTATCAGGTAGGCCTACAATGGCAGATTACAATTTCTGGTCAAACAACTACCACTTATTTCATTCACAATGTGACAAACCTGACCACTAGATGTCCTTAGTAGACTATGTTTGGTCAATTTTTGATATGCAGCAGTTGTCTAATTACATCCATCATTATGACATTATGCTCATTATTGTTACGTTGCATTGACATTAGCCTAAATTACTTGAAAACCTGAAAGAAAGTGTTCCACTTGACTTGATGACCTCAATAGATGAAACGTAACCTATGGCCTACTTACATGTTTAAGGTTGCTATAGCTGTAGGTTGGCTGTAGGTGGACCTAACTAATACAACAACCAAAAATACAAGCTACTTCTTTTATTTGTATTATTTATTAAACTATTTAATACTTACTTCATAGTTCTCTTCTAATAACACTTATCAGGCCTACCCAAAAATAAAAACACAATTTGCCTGAGTCCTACTATATCTATATCCAAACTATATCCAGCATTTTTAAATTTTAAATGTGAAGCAGCCCAATAATAAATACTGCTCATCGTTATACATTTTGTATTTTTTCTATCATTGTTTAGTGTGTGTGTGTGTGTGTGTGCATATATATATATATATATATATATTTTTTTTTTTTTTTTTTAATTATTTATTATTATAATTTTTTTCTCAAGCTTTAGAATATATAATATACAGTACTTTAATTTGAAAATGTTGCAGTAAATAGGCTACATGTAGGCCTAGGCTAGTTTTGGTTTAAATGAGAAAATTATTCATGAATTTTGAAAGATAGGTGCTATTCAATTGTCAATATACTGTAACATGTAACAGTAATATAACAGTAACATGACATTTAGTATCCATTTGCATCCTATAGCAGACAATGTGATAGAGGACTCTGGAGGAGACATTCTTGCCATGTAAATGATTGATGTTAATGCTCTTCAAGATACCTCCTGAACCTTACTTAAGTATAACAGCTATAGGAATGTATGACAATACTGCAGTGTTTATGGTAAACCCGGACTTTCACACAAACATGCACAATGAAAACAGGAGAAGTCATGAAATGTATAAATAAATAACTCAGTTAGACATGCAGGGATTCACACAATCAGTGGATCAGGCCTGCCATATGCCAACCAACACCAGCACATCAAAAACAGTTTGGATTTAACCATACTTTTTTCACCATTGGTTGCACATGTTCACAGATGCATGCATGTTTTAAGACCCTGTCTATTCCAGCTATTAGCTTTCTAGTTTCATACATTGCTTCAAGTAAGTCACATTTGGAGGAGTACTTCCCTCCCTCTAGCCTGGGACCTGTTTTTCTTTATTACAGCAACAGGATGTAATCTGTTAAGGTCATTACAATAGGCCCAGGAAAGAAAGTCAGTGTTTCTGCATGCAAAGTTGAATAGCCTATAGCCGTAGTGGGTGAAATGCAGCACTACGTTTTGTGTTCATTTACAGCTGAGAATGTACTGTATCAATCACAGTGGCAGAATATCTGGAGATAAGATCAGTGAATAAAGGAACACTGCTGTTAAACAAGTTCTCCTTCCCTGGGAGAAGAGTTTTATATACATTTACATGCTGGATACATACACGCGCACGCACACAGGCACACACACACGACTTAAGTCTAAACCTTGAATATTTGTCACAGATTTTATGATAGACACCCAAGTACTAATAGAACTAGGGCTACAAATGCAAGTCTGTATTCACTCTGTATTATCTCATTCCGAATTAAATAGCAGCAAAATATGTATAATATATACTGTATATATATATTTATACTCATAGAAAAAGTTACAGGTTGTTACTTTGAGCACAACCTCTCTTAACAGTATCTTAAAAATACTGCAACTGTCATGGTGCACACCTGCGCTATAATCCCTCTGGTTTTGTGTGTCAGAGCAAACAACAGTAGCAGGGAGCCATATCATGACATTTCCCACCCGCTGGGGGAGACGAGCCCTCTTTCCAGTCCTTAATACTCAGACTCAGCCTATTTTCTGACCAGTAGGGAGCTACTTCACTCCGTTTAATTTCTCTTTCCCTCTCTACATTAGAATTATGTTCCAGTGGCAACGGGAAACAATTCCCCCACCTTTACTCGCGAGAGGTGCAGCGTGGAGAGCCAATTGTCTGATATCCAGTACACAATAAAAAGCTTGAAGTTGCTGCTTTGCTAGGCTTTCTGCAACTGCAGACTGGTGTCACGACCAAACCCATCCCCAGTGTTTGTTAGACACTCGGTTGCTATCAGCGGAGATACTTGTGCATACTATGTTATGAGACAATGGTTCTCAAAATGGGGGTCTGGACCCCTGAGAGGTCACAAGATGATTGAAGATACATTAAAATAACTATCCATTTTAATCTAGTGTACAAATTACATAACATTAGTCGAGACAATGAAGAGCTTGATATCTTGCCAACTAACAAAAAGCTGTTTCATCAAAGTTACTAGTTACTACAGCTACTGTAGATGGCAGGATGTTTGGTTGGGGGCTGGATGGGAGGACACTGCCAGGGAGATACTGATCTAGCAGATGTGTGGGTTGGAAGTTTTCATGTGTGGATCTTTTTTTATGTGTGGAACTTTTTTATGTGGCAAGAAAGGAAGGAAACACATATACCTACCTACAAGTCTACCTGATGTCTGAGATGTTCCAGTAACGGACACATTGCCTTGAGTTAGGCAGGTCCCTTGTCAGGGTGATAATGTCTTTTCCTGGCTCGCTAGGTTTTCAATACAACCACTGGAAACCTCATTTCCTGGGCCAGTTTCCATACAGCCCCTGCATCCATTCACGTCCATGGCGGCCTGGGAATGCTCTGTCAAGAGAAATATGGCCGGAGGACTGTGGGAGTGACAGAGACGGCATGAGAAAGGGACGGGATGAAACGCAGGGCAGTGATGTAGAAGAGAGGAGAATGGCAGGAAGTAAGAGAGAGGTCAACATATCGTTTTTAAACTAACCATTTTAACATCCCATTGAGAAAAGCCAATAGTAGCCAGGACTGCAGTGGATCAATACCCTGGTGTGTTACTTTACTTGTATGCTCCATTTGCTCACGTCTCAGGAATTTGAAAGAAGATGCCTCACTTCTTGCAAACCAAAATGTGCCTGCGTTCACCAGACAATCTCAAACTTGACAACACTTTCAGAACCTGAAAGGCAAATTTGATATGTCACATGCAGACGTTAACAAGGTCTTAACTACAGTAATCTTACCCTCCTTTGATCAACATTAGTCAAACAACACAGCTGCTTCCTGCTTGTCTATACCAGTGTTTTTCAACCTTTTTTGAGCCACCGCACTTTTTTCTTGAAGAAAAAAAAAAATCCAGCAGCACACCACCAAACAAAATAATTACCACATGACGCATTGTAGCCTAATGCAGCATATTTAAAGACAATTTGGTCTCTCAATTTGTTTATACTCACTCAGTGTGAAACTTGGGCCTGCTTAGATGAACATAGAGATGATATCCCAATTAAGAGAGATTGAAAAATTTCCCACGGCACACCTGTCGATCTCTCACGGCACACTAGTGTGCCGCGGCACAGTGGTTGAAAAACATTGGTCTATACAGTACAATCACATTGGAATACAATGTTGTCTAATATTTGCGTCAATGTCCTGACAGATGAGAGACCCATCTACAAATAAGTGATGACTATCTGCAAGCAAACTAGCAAGAGATTATATTCAACTAATTCAAGTGTAATTACTAAGTAAATAATCTCCTTTAGAGAATAACTGACATACACAACACACAACATAATTAGTGCATTATACACTGAAGCTGGTATGTATATTCTGTTCATATACAATATAGTAGCAAAACAAGATGCCTATCCTTTACCGCTTGTCAGCCAAAGTGACATCATCACTCAGTATATCATAGAATAGATGTAAGGGTGGTCAGCTGGTTAGCGCAGGGCAGTTATACCTCACTCTCCGACACGGACGCTTCGGCGACGTATGCCAGAACCCATTGGGTTTAAGCGTACATTGTAGAGCGTCTGCTCTCTCCACATGGTAGAGTGGGGACGGACCCCGCTTACATCGAGCACATCTGAAGGACACGTTTGATCAATACTGTAGCAGGAATAAGTCCACGGTGTGCCATACCACATAGCTGCAATGAAAACACTATGAACAAATGTGGGTATATTTCAAATGTGGCCTAGTTTGTTTATTATTATTGGCAAGAGGCATACATTACAGTGCAAATGATTATTTGGCAAAGGCACAATACAATTGTTGTTTCCACAATGACCACCTGTTAAAGGAACAGTGTAGTAACGCATGTGCAGTCTTGCAGAGCAGTGCATCCCATTGATGTTGTGGGGAACGTGAGTAAAACAATTAAGGAAAATAAACAGGACCACAATACGTTGAAGAGAATATGAAAACAGGACAAGCAAACAAAAAAGTGTTTGAATATAATGTAACAGAGAGGTCACAGTGCTTTTGAGTTACCTCGGTATACTTGTCCTTAGGCACAATTATTTTATAGAGACATGATGACATCCACACACACACACACACACACACACACACACACACACAAGCATGAGACCACATTCTGTAAAACATAATGTATGCTTTATATGTACATTTTAATGTACGCTAACCCAAAACATTGACATGAGTCACAAAGAACAAATACAGTACAATAAGACAGAGGCAGACAAATTGGGACAGTTAAAAAAGTTTGGTGTAGAAAAAGTATATTCCATTTAAATGTATGGGCTCATATCAGTTTGCTAGCATGTATGTTAACCCAACAACACAAACCTTCTCATCAACATTCTCAAGGGTTTTTTGTACTGAATGATACAGGGCGTATACTATTTCAACTTTGTAACACATTCGTAGGACATTACAGTATAAAAAAAATAAAAATAAAACAAAAATAAAACAAAACTGAAAAGACCACTGTAACTGCAGTCACTGATAGGCCATTATGAGCAAAGGAAAAGCAAATAAACTGACTTGTGAGCGGCGTTCGTCTACAGTACAAGTGTAAGACGAGCCAAAAGAAGCCACCAGAACAAACCTAAATGGTTGCCGACAATAGTAAGACTGCAAACTCAGTTGTTTTGATTAACGCCGGTCCGATGATTACCCCCCCCCCCCTCCCTTCTCATATGGCTTCCATTATTGTGGAATTGGGGTCAGAGGGCTTGAGAGGCCTGTGCTTCACACACTAGTCCAAATGACGTCAAACCAGCCCAGCAGTGTTCAACACTACAAAGAAACACAAGCCGGACAACAGTAAAGAGAAAACTTACTGAAGGTCAACATGCATACTGAAGGAGAAACAGTTACAACAGAAAAGTAAAAGGGAACGCAATAATACAAGAGCGTGTACATTTGTAAAGTGGAGTTGGAGGGTAGCGGAATCAGAACAGCAAAGTACATAGTCAATAAGACAGCAGTCCTTCAGTAATATAATGCATAATCTGTGAATTTGAGACTATTTAGAATATTATGTCTGTGAACAGACACTGGGCCCGAACAATGCTGCTGTTGTAGCCTTAGCAGTACCCAAGACCAAATCCTGTCCTATTACAACATTCATACACATTTCCATAGATACAAATGCACTATTATAAAATATCTATCATGTTATACATTTGGATTTAGAAGAACAAAGAAAATACAAGTACGAGTACATATTAATACAGTGGTAAAAATTAAAGGGTTGGAACTGCCTTTTGCTTTTTGAAAGCAAAGAAGTTCGAGATCAGGATAAAGCTAGTTCAGGCATCCTGCCACATGAAAACACTCATGACTCGGGATTTAGACCAGCAAATACATAAATCCCAGATGTAGGATGACTAACAAGTTGTCCATGAAGAGAGAGAGACAATATTCAGTAGACAATATTTTCGCATTACAAACATTTTAAAGGGCTTCACATTATCTTGATATTTAATTATTATTATACCAAAAAGGGAAAAGGAAATGCATAAATGAAATATAACATGAAGCACTTTGGATTAAAATATTAAGTAACTCAAATAAAAAAAATCTTCTTTCTGAATAAAAAACAAAACTTTGCCATAAAAAAGGCATACTGTATAATGAATGTAAATAGGTTGCTTTGCATACTGTTAAACAAAAATGAGCAAACAATACTTTAAAGGTTTGTATTTTGTGACTAAAATTGTATTAAAGAGGGAGGAAAATAGCACCAGTTTTTTAGGCATCTCTAACCTGAGAAACATTTGTGAGACAACAAAAATGGCTGCCGCATTTCCATCAACCTCCGTTCCTTGCCTGATGGCGGCACTTGCCCTGCATTGACACATTGTGTTAGTCACAGGGATTACAATGGGTGTAATAAATTCTTCCAAAACCTCATTAGACCATAAAGGCCCATGCAAGAAGATGTTTGTCCATTGCTTGATTCTTCTATCTAACCATCAGTTCAGAAAATATTCCATTTAGTACACCGGCTGTTTGCTAGCGGGCTTGAAACCAGGCCTTAGGCTGTTACAGAGGCAGCAATCAAAAATGAACTCCCTCCCCAACAAAATAAAAAAATATATGATAATACACATATAAAAACACACACACACACACACACACACACATGCACACACACACGCACACAAACGCATGCACACCTACACACACACACACACACACACAAACAAGAAAGAAAGAAAGAAGAGGGAGTTGAGTGCCAGTGGCTGCGTCTAAGCCGCACCTTCAAGAGTCTCATGTTCTGGGTCTCTGTTTATGAGTGTTGGGGGGTCTGGGGGGGATTTGGGTGCTGGTAAATGGGTCCTGAGAGTTACGCACTGCGGCTGGCTGCTTGGTGGCCGCTGTCTCTGGCTGCCTGTTTCAGGCACACCGGGCAACAGCTGCCCTTTAGCTTGACAGGGCTCTGGCACTTGGCCGGCGGACAGGACTCCACAAAGCATGTAACCTGGGCATCCTGGAGGGCACAGTGAGGAACACAGAGGAGGCTGGTTAGCTTGTGCCTCAGATATGGATGTAGACCAGCGCCACTGGACTGACGTTACGCACCAAAATACTCCACAGGCATTGATTTTCCATTGTGCTTTTCAGTGAGACATTTAATGACCTAATAAAACCAATTACGAAAAACAGGTCTGGAAGGAAAGGTTCTAGGGGAGAGGAAGGAACTGAGATGAGAGAAAAGGGGAACAAATGACAGTGACAAAACCCCTCGGTAGAAACACTAGCAAAGGGAAGGTTAGAAGGCAAAGCAGATAGAGATTGGCATTTTAAAGAGCACATGGGGCCTGCTAGCAGCAGACATGAAGAGAGAGTCCAAAAGATAAACAGTTTGAGGGCTAGAAATCTGACAAACCAGGTTCACAAATGTAATAATCCTAAACATGTATAGTATTTGCTTCAACCGTGCAATTCCACAGCTCTCCAGCAGGGCACCAGAAATAATTATCGGTAGTATGTGTTCATTAGGTGGAGTGAGTGTTACCTCTGCCAAACTGTCAGATATGTAATTTTTAGGGCTGGCCCAGAATACTCAGGTATTCATTTGATAAATAGGTATTCGGTTTTCAATTTTGGGTTTCGAATACTCTTTTATTTTTGTCTTATGCACATGCATTTGCCCTCTGACTAGTAGTTTCTCTGTAAAAGAAAAAATCCACATCCTCATAGTTCCATTCGGTGCACTAGCCTAATCAACACATTCCTATTCAACTAGCTGCAACTAACTGAGCTGTAAGCAGAGAGCCGGGCTCGTCTTTCAACACGGAATGGCATTGGCTAATACACGTTATACACAACTCCTATTGGTTCAATTGATCTGTCAGTCGAATCCTTGCAGCACGGAGCGGCAATTTTGAGAGCTAGGCTAGGGTACCGGTATGACAGAATGTAAGGAAAAATGTAAGGAAAAATACAACTCAGCCATCTTATATAACATTCATGCAATGGCAGTCCATGAAGTATTCATTAATGTAATGTGTTTTGGACTAAATATTTTACTGGATTAGATTGTTTGGAACTTTGCCAATGTAGCAAAATTGCTTTTGACTGCCATCGATGGACTGTGGATTATGAATTATTGGTGAATATTACTATTGGATATTATTGGAAATTATTGGTGATTACTACTGTCAGTAGGTAAACTCAACATTTTAAGTACAGTATGTTGGTGGTCTGACAAAACTGTTATACCTGCTAATGTAACCTACAGTACAGTCGTGCACATAGCCTATTGAAAGCCTGCAAAAGTCCTGACTGGCGCCTTGGATTTTTAAGAGGTTATGAAATGTGTTTTTAATGGAGTTTTAAGAACGAGTATTCGAACACTCGCCGGAAATAACAACTAGAAATTGAAGCCTGAAAAATGATATTCGGACCAGCCCTACCAATTTCATAATAAAAAACACAAAAGTAAAATACATTCATAAAAAATACGAGTTATATGATTTGTCTCATAAACCATAATGGTTGTGCAGGGATACACATACTCTGCATTGGCATGTGGTGCAGGGGTCATTTTTCCAGCTCTCCCCATCTGTTCGCTCGCGGCCCTCAGAGTCTGTGCAGTCTGTCTTGCTTAGGCGGGCTTCAAGTTTTTTAATCTACACACAAACCATAAAGTCAGAAATTAAGATTTTATAAAAACAATGCAAACCTACAATCAACAGCTGTATTTAAGAACGCGGTTAAAAGCTAATATGGTTAATTATAGCAGTAATTAAACTAATATAAAATTCACATGGTAATGAATACTTTAATGAATAAGGTTAAGGAAAAATTGGGAAATACACACACAAACACCCATTTTTAGAAAACAACACAGTGTTGTAATGTTTAAGACAATGACACAATGTTCCATTTGCTACAGCTAACTGTTAAGTTTATGGAAAACATGCCTTTGAGTATAGAGGTTTGACTGCATGACTGAGGTAGCCTAGACTAGAGGATAGTGTCCCTATGCAGACACAGCACACAAGAGCTCCCGTTACCCGTGCCTAATGGGTGTGTGCGTGTGTATGTGCATACAGTATATACACAAACGTAGAACACACCTGTTTTCGTAAACTCGTGATTGTCTTCTGCATGTCAATTACAAAGTCTTGGAAGTCGCTGATTGAGGGTTCAGTGCTTTGTCTGGGGGTCACGGTGACATTCACAGGATTCTCTCCGTCCTCCTGCAATGGGCTACAAAAGAGTCTCTCATGTCATGTACTGTTCAAAACGTAAACAATAAGCTTGGGCATATGGTACAGTGGCGCAGTGCTGGATTTCTTGTGTTACCTGGTCTCTTGGATGCTGTTGCCAGGTCTGTCCTCAGCATAGCTCTGGTCAGCTGACCTACGTCCTCTAAAGTGATAGGACAGGGCGTTGAACTGGCCCTTGGTCCTGCAATCTGAGGTGAGAGTAAAGCAGAACACACCGTAGTTAACAAACACAATGCCATTCACATGCATATTATGCACTGTACCTTGTGCTGTTGCTACTGTTCATTTTCAAAGTTTATATTAATGATAGATAGGGTCAAAAACAGCATTTGATGTTTAAAACTGTTCCAGCTCTTATAGAGTCAATTAACAAAACAGCCAGAGAAAACACACTTGCACAAACAAGTATGAGGAAAACAAGACAAAAGACAAGACAAGAGTGTGATTTAGTGAAACCATAAGCTTCTACGAGTAAGGAGCTACTGCACTTGATTCCTACTTTAAAGTGCTGATCTTACAGTTCTAAAACACACCACACACTGTAATCAGATCAAATAGGACAACAACACATCACCCACACAATATACATCTGAGATTTCCGAGATCAGTAAAAGCACCAAGAAACTTTCATTACATCAATAAAGTCACTGAGAAGGCAATATGCCTTGCAATTAGGTGGGCTGCACCTTTAACCACAAAAGCCATATAAGCCTGCTGCTTTGCCTGAGAATGCCTTTGATTTTACTGCGCTACTGACCTCAAATGACAAAGAAAACCCCCCAAAAAACAAGAACGTCTTATCTTCTGCTGATAGGCACGCGTGAGTGTGCAGCAGAAGGTCTCGTGCACGGCTGTGCACACACACAGTCAACATGAGACCTCTCATGGACATTCTCTCTGGGTTTTTAGAGTCAAATGAGTAAGTCTGCAGTAGCCTATAGCTCGCCTGACAGATGCATAGAAACAAACATCTTAAGTCTCTTCCTCTCCATTGCCCCCCCACACCCTTTATGGCAGGATATTCACTGTTTATTAGTGTAGCTCTTCCTTTGCTGAATTTCTAAGAGAAGGCTGAACATTAAGGTCACAACGAAGAACGGAAAACAAAGACGAGACAATGGTGGCAGTTATTTAAGTGCTGCTTGCTTTGTCCCTGAATATTAAAGCTGTTCGATGAATGCTATTAAAAGGTCAGTCATTCTTGCTAACTTCGAGCTCAAGTCAAAACAGTATCGCTCCGCAGTCCTCCCTGCCAGCCTCTCACACGTCGAAATGCATTGTGAAGCAAAGCGTTGTGTTACGCCGTTGTTGATGTTTGTGTTCCTATTTACGGAGCCAAGGCTGTGTAGAAGTAGCAGATTATTTTTTCAACACGCATAGAGAACAGTAAAATAGCTACATGTTAGGAGATATTAGGTGAATTTGACAAAACGTGTATTAGCTTAATTTAGCTTGCAATAGCTGACTTTAAGTGTGAAGTTTAAAAAATGCTAAACATTTTAGGTAGTTTATTGTCAGAATCAATTAATCCGTGGTTTATGCTTTGTTCATTTGATTAATCTGTGTAATTAATTTATACTATAAAAGTATAATAAAGTACCTGGAAAGGCATCTTAAAATTGAAACATGCAGTACATAAATACATTTCATAATACAGCATCACATTGGAGTACTAATCTTGAATTAGACCGATTAATCAATTTATACCTAAAAATATTAGATAGATGACCACCTACATTATAACAAGATACTGTCCAAATTTTAGGAATTTATTACACAAAACACTGCCATTTTTCCATCACTGATAAATTACCAGCCACGGATGATACAGAACCATGCAAACACATTATTCAAATATTTGTATTGATTTTCACATATTGTACAATCACAATGGTACTCAGTTAACACATATTGCTCGTCCCTCTCCTTCAATAAAGAACGATAGTCACTCCAAAGCACAGCTCTGTTTCACGCTTAATACAAAGCAGACTGGATTCACCAACTGCCTCCAGATTTATCTGGATCAGTTTGGATGGCTCTACTTCAAAACGCTGATTTAGACATTGAAAGAGTGACACAGTAGAGACACAGGTCAGAAATGGCAGTATCATTATTGTTCCTGTATCAATATTATCAATATCATGATTGTTCCTAGCCCTGGATCTTTTGATCCAATTGCAATAATAAATTTGAACTCCTAATTTTTTTGCATAACGGCATAGCTGCGCGATTATACATAAGTCTACTTGACCTTTCATATCTTGCAATCATAAGAAGAATGTACTGCTACTACACACAACTCCTACCCTGACCAAATACCCCCCCCCCCCACACACACACACACACAGCTAAATAAACACCTTGACCATTTGTAATGATAGTTTGCAAACAAAACTGGGCTTGTGCAGCATAATTTACAGTGAAATCTTGCAGTGTACTGTCAAAATCTAGCAACAAGACAAACAACTAATTGTCTTTCCTGGTGTTTTCATCTAAGTCATACAGACAAAAAATAGTAGGCTACAATGATGGGGAAACAAGGAAAGAGACAGACAAAGAGTAAAATATGATGGAGACACCAAAAGAAAGATAGACAATGAAGAGTTAAAGACAGAGATATAACATCTAAGTAGTAAAATATGAATAAGATAGCATGAAAAACAAATAGTATGGCATGCATTAACAGAAAATGGAGAAGTTGTTACTGAAACGGAAGTGTTCTTTAAAAAAACGTATCAGTGCATGCATTCAGATGCATTTTGCGCTTGATGTTCGATGGGTTTGTGTCTGGGCTAAGCCCCTGAACTCTACAAACGCCCTCAGGACACATAGCTCCAAATCTGCCACTCTGCCACACAAGCGCTTTTCTGTTTTCGGTTTTACTATACGTACGTGTCTCCGGGGGAAACAGAAATCAGTTCAAGCCAACAAACTGGCATTTTAATGCAGAGCGCTGCAGTTATCTTGCTCTTAGAGCAAACCACAGGTGTCACAAATCATCATGTTAACAGGGCCATAGCAGCATTCTAGCAAAAATTCCATTGTTGACTCATAAAACAACTGAAATATTCCTACTTGCACCATCTTTGCTCGTGAGTAAAATCCTTGACTTTGCACAGAAAACCTAATTACAATACAAACAGCTGCATTCCAGGAGGAGACGTGTTGAATTTGGAAAAAAAGTGTATTAGCTTACATTTAGCTTGTAATAGCTGACATTACCTTTAAGAAGTTTTATTTGGGATTTTTCATTACACTATTATTCATTTGGGCAAGACGGGTATGTACTTTACTTCTCAAACAAGGTCAGACAATGATTCTTAGTGACTCAAAATATAATTCATACATAGCTCATCTGTTTTTTGAGATGCTATCAAAGGGAAACACTCAGAGGAAGTCCACTGTAAGAAGGCAGAGGAGATATGTAGGTAACTTCCTGTTTTAGATTCAGTTCTTTGTTGTGGCAGTCATTAATAACATGAGCCCGTTGGTGACAAACTCAAAAGAGCGGCAGTTCCCTACACCCAGGCCTGTACTTGACACAAACACTACTGAGATACATGCCTGAAGCCTTTATCTTGGCACCTTCACATGCACACTGGCAGAATGTCTTCTTTAATAATAAGGCATTATGATCCGTTAATCACCGCCATTTCCAAATGAAACATTAAGTGACATTGACTGTCAGTCAACTGACAAACAAGCCTCTACATTAAGGTTCAGGACTGCTTCACTGCCTTTAAAGAAAAGTGTTAGGTAAGCACCCTGTTCGCATTAGCGATCACACAGCCACCCTGCTGGCGGCCCAATCAGCATGGGTTAGAGAAATTACGTTGAAGTCAAGCGTGTTTCAAAATGGTGGTGGAACTAGATGAGGCGATCAAAACAATTGTCGCAACGCTGATTGGTTCAGCGCTGTCCAACAGTTTCAAAATGAACCAGAGCTCTACGCCAAGTAGGAGGAAATGACTACAAACACTTCCCAATGGAGCGACCTTATATGAATATGGTCCCCCCTACCTTCACAGCAGTCCTGCCACATGCGCAGGTCCATATTGGGGACGTCGTCACAGCTGCCGTAGCCGTGCGGCAGCTGTGCCACGGTGAACACGTCTGGCTGGATGCGGCTGATGTTGTCCCCGTTGTCACACAGCACCCGGGTCAGGGAAGCCTGCTTCAGCTGAGTCAGCTGGGCTGGGGTGAACACACCCGGGTTCTCGTACCAGAACCTGGGGACGTGCTTTAGTTTGTACTGTATGCTGATGTTTCTGTCTACATGTGCGGCTATAAACGTCATTTACTAAGACGTAAAACTCCTCCATCCCCTTTACTCACGCACACGTTATGTGCACAACTGTGTTTCAAACATTAACATCAGGCTGTGACGGAAACCGGAGATTCTAAGAGCTTTACAATGATATCTTTAAATTGAACACATTACATGTCCATTTAGAACATTAACTACAATGCAATGGAGACATTGTTTACACTAGCATTACGACACATCCCAAACAACACTGTTAAGTGTCAGCCTATATCAGCGTAGCATTGCTATTCTGGAGGTGTGTGGCGATGCGTACTGTACTGCACTCTACCTGTCACCGTCTCGCAGGCGCTTGAACTGGGCTACCAGCAGACACATGAGAGTAGGCCCCAGCCTACTGCCAGGAACCAGGTCCTCAGCCATGAGGGCAGGGAACAGGTCGATGTTGAGGGGGGTGCCGTACAACCTACAGAGACAGGGAAGACGGGGAAAGAGCTGTCCACACCACCACTCGACACTCGACACATGACGCAGATAACGCTACAGCAAGTACACACACATGCATCTACTGTACATTCATCTGGAACTGTTTCAGGAGGTTACATCTCATCCTAAAGTACAGCGATGTAGCAAGAAGAGACAACTGAAAGTCAATGAGACTCAGTGACTTGAAGCGACGACAGGCGAAATAGCTATCGGCGACGTAAAGTGGGCGGGTAAAACAAGGCTGAGGTGACGACCAATGGGAGCTAAGGATATTGTTTACATTTTGGGTGGGAAATATACGAGAGGGACACCTAGGCAACCAAAGCCTGGAATGTAAACAAGCGACTAATTTTCAGATACAAAGCGATGTGCGACGAGCGGATCGCTTGTAGTGTGTCCACAGGGGCTTGAGAATCATGCTGGGATGAAACCCAGATAACCTTACCCATCCAGGATGGGTCTACGGTTGCCATGGAGAGGACAAGTGTAGGCTAAACATCTCCACGGCGCCTTACCTCTGCAGTTTCTCCCTGACGCTGGGGTTTTTGATCTCGTTGCGCAGGTCGTGGAACGTGTGTGCCGAGGTGAGGTTGCAGTAGGTCCTGTAGTCGTTGTAGGGCGGGATGCCGTGGTCCCTCCCCCGCTGGATGTTCATGGCGGCCAGGTCCAGAGCCACGGCGTGGGCCATGGAGAACAGCCGCTCCGTCAGCTCCGTGTTCAGCATCTGCGTGGTGACGCGCATCTTCCCGGCCACGCCGAAGAGGCCGCGGAGGAGTGGGTCGATGCCGCCCTCGTTGACGATGCGGAAGGGCGAGAAGAAGGCCCGGTGCAGGGAGATGTGGCCCTGTGGGATAGGCTGGAAGTCCTGGTCCAGGCGGTACAGAATGGGGTTGATCAGGGTGTGGCCGAAGCGGAAGGCGGCCGTGGCGAAGGCGTTGAAGATGCCGGCGTTGACGTTGGGGTTGTAGCCCGCGTACGGCCCCATCAGCTTCAAGCCCGCCTCGCCTAGGATCTGGGGGACGGAGAGAAAGGAGTCCATGAGTGGCTATCATGTTGTATCACACACACTGTTATGTTATTATCACATACTGCACTGTGTGAACCGGCTATCACTACTGTATTTAATCCAGTTATTATCACATATACTATGTGGGCCAGATGTCACTAAACACTAACTAGCTATATCACTACTGTATAAAACTGTTGTTATCATAACACTATTTTATAATATGTTATCATAACACTACTGGAAACAGCTGCTCATTGCACTATTATTAATATGCACATAAAGTATCTTAAAAGGTACAGTCCTTGATGTGAGCATTTATGCAAAATATATTTTGTTCAAGCCCCCGACAAAGCACCCCCCCAACCCCCCCCACCAGCCTACATCCCTGTGCCTACAGCGGAGCCTTCCAAACATAACACACACACACGACACCCACCTTTGGCAGCCAGTGGCTGTAGGTGATGTGCTGCATCTGCGCCCCGACTATCTTCCTGGCCTCGTGGTAGATGGTGTCCCCGTCCCAGTGGGGATTGAGCCTGAGCAGCTCCGTGGCGACGCGATTGTGCTCCCTGAACCACACCGTGTGCATGGCGGTGAGGCCCAGCTGCTCGTTGGCCCGATGGTCCCCGGCCAGGAAGCAGGGGATGGGGCTCTCGTTCTCGTCCCGCATGCACTCTGTGGGGGGGCCGACGGCGAACGGCAGCAGGGGCTTCCCCGTGCGCTGGATGATGCCCTGCCGTAGCAGGCCCCGCTGGCTGGCCAGGTCGCGGATCTCGTCCGACTCGCGCCGCGAGTTGCCGTAGACGTTGGAGGCGTCCACGTAGGACGTGAGCTGGTTGATCTGCTCCCGCGGGAACACGCTATTCATCAGCAGCGACGTCATGCCGCTGCCGCACACGGGGCTGGAGCGGGCGAAGAACATGCATCGAGCGCCGCTGCGCTGCTGACGCTGGTCGTTGGCCGGGAACTGGATGGGGAAGCAGGGCGGGTCGTTGGTGCACGCGTGCGCGCACAGCTGCCCGTCCGAGAAGCGCGACTGGCTGAGCGCCGCCACAGTAGAGTCCAGGTCGTGGTCCAAGAACTGGCCCCACTGCATCAGCATGTGCGTGTAGCGGTCGTCCGGGGTGACCGTCTCCGTACCGATGGCGACGGTGGACACCAGCCGGGGCAAGGGCAGCCGGTGGTCGTTGTGCAGCCGCTCGGTGGCTCCGCGCGGCAGGTTGAAGCCGTTGTCGTACACGGACTTGAGCAGCCGCTCGAAGGCGGTGAGCGATGCGCCCCACATAGGGTGCTGCAGGTTGTTGCAGGTGCCGTCGTGGCTACGGTACTTCTGGTGGAAGCAGATGTCCGAGCAGTTGTTGAAGCGCCGGTGGGCCGTGCAGCCCGACAGGTTGGCGATCACGTCGAGGAAGTGGGGAGACACCAGGTCGTTGTAGCGGAATGCTGCAGGGGGATAGAAGAGGCATGCTTAAGACACAGCGCAAGCATGCACTTAAGCTTCTGTTAGCTTCTAGCTAGGCAGGGCCAGACAATGGAAACGCAGAGTCATAGAGCTGCGATTGCTAACATAATAGCCCTGTGTTTAGATGTGGCAGGCCAGGCCTACAGTGCGTACAGTGACGCCTTGTTGGCTCCCACACTGGAAACGAGTTACGCTCCTGAGGGCACGCATTGCACTGTGACACTAACCTGCGTGGACTCGCTTTGACATGTGAAGCTTTTGTGCAAGAGCTCAACGCACGCACACACATACACAATGTCTGTGTTTGATATATACTGCCCTTGTGGTAGTATGAGGTAGTATTACGCATGAGGACAACTTTTAGTGTATGTTTGTGTGTGTGCGCGTGTGGCAAATCTCAAGACGCAGGGCTTCATGTGGACAAATTACAGGACACATCCTGCAATCGTCCCCCACCCTACCCAAACACACATTTCCACATCTCAACTCAACTGTGTACGTTCAGTACACAGTATCTGCAGTGTGCACAGGTTGGTTTGTGCCTCTGTGTGTGTGTGTGTGAGTGCGTGTGTGTGTGTGTGTGCGTGATAGAGGATGGGTGTCCCCCAATCTCAGTTCAAATAGAGCTAGTATGAAAGTGTTGTCTTTTTTTGCAGACAGACAGAAATCTCTGCATACACTTGGTTTGGTGCCAGCATAACAATGATCACGTTGGCTGTTGACACAGCTAGTAAAAACATCTTCGTCTTCACGGACTCTCGCTACAAATTTCAGCCCCTTTCATTTGTGTCTCCATTTCGAAACTTTCTCTCCATTCTTGTCTTTTTTTTTTTGATATAGCTACTCGTTAATCTCACACTATGTTTTCAAAGGCTTACTTTCTTCTTCTGTTGTCCAGTTAATTCAGGCCAGATTGCGTACAAGGCCCTATATCAGCTCTAGTGTCCATCACATGCTGCAGACTACGGGCCGCACACACAGCCCAATTAGCCTGTCACGGCTGTCACGTTGACGCTCCATTAGTGTGAGGGCGTTCACATGCCATAAGCAGGGCTCTGCAATATGCTTTCTTCGACCCTGATGTAGCTCTCATGCACATGCAGTGTATTTGCACATATGAACATACTGTACAGTGTGAATAATAATAAATAAAGCCTGATTGTGTGCATGACTGAACTCTTGTCATTGACGCTCTCCGGCCAAATCCGTGTTCAACAGTGATTTAGGATAAGTGTTCCGCGGTGTGACACAGAGCTAGTAAAACTGTTTACGGGCAGCTAGTCAATGGCTCCAATGATTAGCCTCCTAGCCCTCGGGTGATGCTGCAGAGAAAATGGCATGCAGATGCAGACCGAACTATAGTGTCAACAACACTCAGAAGTCACAGAGTATCGATTGTCTGCATGTAGACGATATCATATTGCCTGCCCAATATACATTTGACTGGTTTGCAGTGGGATGTTGGAAGATACATGTGTGTGCGTGTACATGTATTTGTTGTGTGTGTGGACACACCACATGTATACCCAAGAACATAAACCTTGCCTGGGAACAGGGATCGTAACCGCAATGACATACAGATGGACCCACCGTGCAACACCAGATGGAGACAAACAAGACAGACTCCATAGGAGTCATAGGATGGGAGTCTACAGCAGTGTAAAGATGCACGTCTCTCAAAAGACAGCAGATACAGCTGCACATGTACATGCACATGCATGTGGACAGGCACACTTTAGTGGTATAGCCTGGACAGCCAAATTGCTTCAATGCCTGACATGGACCTGCAACCCTGCATAGCTCAAAGTGTATTTCAGCTACCTATCTCTTACAGTGGGTTAATTGTATGTGGCTTTGTTTACAAACGACGTTGTCATTTGTCAAAGGAGGTTTCCTTCGTTGCAGTTCGGTCCGCCTCACCTGTGCCATTGGTGTCGACCATGAGGCCCTGGTTGACGTGGTTCTGGATGAGAAGCAGCGTCTGCTCAAAGATCTCCCCGGCGCGGGCCTGCTCCACAGTGTAGGGGTCCCGCGGGTACCGGAACAGAGCCAGCAGCTCGCCTGGGGTCCGGGGCTGACTGGGGGGATGGATGGACGCAGGAGGAGGTGACGAAGGAGCGAAGGAGCGATGATACGCCGTGGCCGGAGAGAGGTTGAGGAGAGAGAATTAATTCAAAGTGGCATGTCAAAATAAGCATTCCTTCACGGCTTTTCATTTCAAAGTAACCAAAGGAGGAGCAGGAAGTGCCTCGTTCTCTGACCTGAGTAGCAGCAGAGAAGCAACAATCTCCATAGAAATTCTTCACCACAGCCAGAGGGAGCGGGTGACAGGGTTCAAACAGACATAATATACCATGCACTCACAGGCTCATCATAATCAAGTGAACACTAGCTGCTGATTGAAAGGATGTATGCATGCTATCACTGCCCCTATAAGACCACCTGAAGATATATTTTAAGTTAACATAACCTCCGGTTGTATGCTTTGCAGCTGTTTAGGGCTTGGATTTAAAAAAGGCTTGCTAGCCACGTGTCCTAATACACAGGTGTGCCAACATGAATACAAATGTTCACTTTACACGCATGCTTGGATTATGACATCATGCCCACAGGAGTCTTAATGAAGTCAGAGTTCTGCCTCTCAACGTTAATATGTTTTAAACACAGCACTGACATCACTAGGTTGTACGTTTATTAGATTTATAGGACTTTTTGTTCTGTGTTTTGAGAATAAATATACTTAAACAATATTACAATGTATTAAACTGTTCTTTGCTAATGTGTTTATGTAGTAGTGTGTGCACTACTACATGCACACACTTACACGCACATACGCACCTATGGCATGCTCACAAAATTTAGGTCACCTTTATGTTTTCCTGTGTGACTTCTTTCTTTTTTGAGGGGAGGGGTGGGTGGGGTTTGGGGTTGTGTGTCTGCCTTCCAGGACAAATGCGTGTGCTTGTGTGTGCCAAGAAAAACACCTCTGCTAACCGGATGAATACGCTTGTGACTCACATTTCAAACACCTACATGAACTGTGGCAGAGGTTACACATCACTAGATGAACAAATATCCAGACATGTGTTGCAGATGCAACTTTCAATTGCAAAACAATTCAGCTGAAACGTGCACCTCCAGGAAAACAAAAAAACAATAAACACACAATAAGCTGCGAAATGCTGTTACCTAAAACCATTGGTTCCCAACTTCAGTCCCCAAGACTTGCTCTGCTTTTAATTCAAACCCATTAATCAGAACAGTATTCACTAGTGTCTCCAACATAGTGTGGTATGTCCATGATTAGAGGGAATGGAAACCAGCGGGCCTGGAACCACCCCAGGGTTCACAGTTCAGAAACAATGGCAAGTTTTATTTTGTTACTTAAAACTTCAAAAGACAGGAACATAAGACCACGAAATACACTTGAGACCAACAGGGTCTGACAGGATCCATTAAGGAGCTGCGAGCACAAACGATTAACTCAGCCGGCTGTGTAGAAACACCAGATTATTATTTCAGCACACACACCGGACGAGCAGCTAGCAGAACAGATATTTACTGATATTTACTATTTGGTATTGCTATTCTTCTGTACCTGAACTCAGCGCTGACACGTTATTCAGATTCGCTCGACCCTACAGTAGACTTAAGTACGTGTACGCATAATGTAGGCGTGTACTGTATGTGTGTCCTTGTGTGTCTTTCTATCACACCTTACCCATCAAACAGTCGTCTCCTGGTAGACTCAATGGCACTGTCCACATTACGGATGGCCTGTTCTATGGACGATCTCACAAACGTGTCCCCCTCTCTGCTTACTGGAGGCACTGTTGATAGAAACAGCGTATCATGACACATTGCAATCCTCTCGTCAGCTGACTGAAACATTTACATTGCGCTTGCTTAAATCTCAGCAGTTCAGCACAAATCGAGCTCAGCTGCAGACTTCAGCTTTCCAAGCTACAAAGAGCTGCTCAGTGATATAAAGTTGGCTTTTGTCACAAAGCAGCTCCTCTGATCTAAATAAGGAGTCAAGTGCCTTTCTGAAAGGAATCTAAACAGTACCTGACCCTGATCAGATTTATATGACATGCTAAATCCTATATTAGTGCGAGCCCTTGTGACAACCTACAGTGCCGCCAGACACATCACAATAATTCAGGCTTAAAAATGTGTCATTTACTCATGGATCACACCTTTTACGGTGATGCGCTAAGTGACCCTCCCTGATTTGGAACACATCCATTTTTGGCACACAATTGAAAACACAGGCTATGACGCCAGGACCGAGACAGAGTCCAAAAACAACTGAACACTGGAATAGCTCACGGGCCAATAGCCAGGCTCCACGGTCAGACCTGACTGAGAAATTTTAGCACCCACACACAGAGAGAGGAGCTACGGAAAGAAAGGTACGGTCAGTTATTCTTGCCAACTTAGAGCTCGAATCAAAACAGCATCACGCCACGGTCCTCCGCGGGCGGCGCATCACACATCGAAATGCATTGTCAAGTAAAGCGTTGTGATACGGCTTTTTTGATACGAGCGGTGTTCCCAACTTTGTTTATGTTCCTATTTACGGAGCCAGGGCTGTATCATATTATTTTTTCAACACGTACAGAGAACGGTAAGCTAGCGAAATGCGAGGAGATATTTGATGAATTTGACAAAAAGTGTATTAGCTTACATTTAGCTTAACTTAGCAATAGCTGTCTTTACCTTTAACTGCAGGTTCTACACCAAAATACTATAATGGGAAAATGCTGGTTGAATAGACAGATAAATACGTAGTCTCTTCTGTGATATTGTTAAAATTATTCAATATATTATTATTATTATTATAATAATAATACATTTTATTTAAGGACGCCTTTCATGACACTCAAGGACATCTTACATTACAAATACAAAGCCTAATATAAAAACATTTGAGTAAAAAAGCATACATATTAGACATATAGGATACAAATAAAAAGTGTGTAAAAGTATAGTAAAGGAGACTCAGCAGAGATTTCAAATAACATTGGTTTGTTGTGGTCTGAAATGGGGAGGTCAGTTATATTGACAGGGGAATATATAAAAACAACCAGAGGTGCATCCTACCAGTGACACTGAGCACCATGCTTGCAGCCTGGTAGCCAATGGGGTTGCGGGCAACACACTCGTAGCGGCCTGCGTCGGCCGTGCCCACATCCTTAACCTCCAAGTAGCCCTCCGAGCTGATGTGGAACTTGCCACTCTCTGTCACCTGCACACCGTCCTGGGGGAGAGCAGGTGGGGAAAGGGACAAAGGTCAAAGGTCAGGACCCTGGTAGTTAGCAGGTGGTGATGGAGCTCAAATAACAAGGCAGTGATTGATAGTCTCACTGATAGTATGGGTAATAAAACTAGACACTGAGCAGTTTAGTGTATAGCAGCATGCTTTCCTTTTTCTAGAGATTTAAAAGGTGTAGTAAGTGATTGTAAGTCAATACACTTTTTGTCAAGTTCACCAAACATCTTACATCCGTTTGCTAGCTTACCGCTCCGTGTGCGCTGATAAAACAGCCCTGGCTCGGTATATACGAACACAAACAACATTATCCTAGCCTTCATAATGCATTTCCAATGTGTGGGGTGGAGCTTCTGCGGGAGCACCCTATGGCATTAAAGGGACAGGTATTTTTGTTTTGAGTTCAAATTTAGCTAGCATTCTTGAGAATGACTGACTATACCTTTAATTGATTTAAGGAGATCAATAATAGTATAACAATCAGCTAAGGAAACACAATGAAATTACTTAATATAGTCCCTAGTCCCGAGACACTGACTGATATCTGGGACATCCCACAATCACCACGGAGACAGAGTGACGGATGTCTCTCCCTGACAATAGCGGGCCTACCCTCTAACCTTGTTCCAGGTGAGAACGGGGTGTGGCTGGCCCTGAGCACTGCACGGAATCTGGACATCCTGACCAGACTCCACCGTCAGGTCCCTTGGAGCATTTGTGAAAACAGGCGTTACTGAATGAGTTAAAACATACACACAAACACACACGTATGGGTGTTAATGACCGCACACCGGCACTTCAATGTTCACAGTGTATTCCAATGAAGCACAGCACATACGTGTACGGTATACTATATGTACTGGTTTCATCAGATTAGAGCTCTTCTAAAACTAGAGCACCAAGATGACAACGCCCATGAGTGAGACTGAGCAACCCCAATCAGCACAATCTTGAAATCTATTCAGATAATTGGAAAATCAACAGGAATCCCAGCTGTTATGGTGCCATTATCTCACAACACATAACCATGTACAAGCATGCACTTGAGCACACACACATGCAGATACGTTTGCCAGCAATTTCCCATTAGAGGGTTACAAGTGTAAACGCAGAGGTCAGGTGAATGGAATGTGACTGCTTTTGATCACATGGTGCTTATCAGAATGTCCCCTTAGATTACAAGTGTCTATGAAACCTGTTGGCTATAACATGCCAACTAGAGCGCAAACACCACGTTTTTACCATGATTACATTAAGTGAGAACAGCTGCTTTTCATTCATGTGCAGTCTGTGGGAGAGCAATGACTGTACAACTACATCTGCAATACACGTGCGCGCACACACACACACACACACACACAGGATGGAAGACTAGGAGTGAGTCACTGTGTTATGTGTTAACAGGGATCGTGACATGGTTATCTCACAGCTGGCAGGGCGCTGGGAGTGGGGTTTGCTCCCGCTGGTCCTTGGACTGTTCAAAGTTAACATTCCCATTTCTCATACGATGATTTTACACCTGGCCATGGGAAAGTTCCACGGGCCAAAGAAAAGGAGTTTATATACTGTAGTGTATTCATGCTACTTGTATTATGAACGGTAACATCTCACGCTCGCTATTAACGTATTACATTTCTCCAAAATACTAGTTGGACTTTAGTGTGGACTGGAGGCAGAAAGCTTCTAGAGATACACAAATAACTGAATATAATCGGAGGAGAAGCAAATACACAGATGGCTGGTGAATAGTGTTTAGTCTATCCAAACTTGAGAAAGAAGCAACACCTTCATACTTTCCCACCATTTCTTATCTTCTTCTGTGTTGCCTTCAGCGGCCTCTGCCAAGCATAGCCCCCCTGTCCTATCTCCACGCACACCGCATGCAACCCAACTACACTGACAGCTTGCTTGTGGGCTTGGAAGGTACTTTTAAAGCACAGGGCCATTATGCAACGTGTACTTTGGGCCATGTTAACAGCCATTACTACATGGAAAAACATGGTGTCACCCAGGGATTACAGACTGCCATGCTTCCCCGGATTGCATAAAGCCTATAATTTCAGCTACAAAGACCTAGTGACAGACACAAATACACTCAACAGGAAAATAAAGAAACGAGTGTGGAATACACAGTTTAAGACATGCGCGTGCACGCACGAACGCACGCACACATACAGAGCCATTTGTCTGCCACTGTGTACAGGCATTGTTGGGAGCTAATGGCAGGCTCTGCGGTGCAAATGACAAATTAGCCGTGGACGGTACGTAGAGCACCTCTCCCACCCTCAGCATTTTACCATCTGCACTCCCCTCCCTTTACACAAACACAAAGTGGTTGAGGGGGGGGGGCTTATTGCAGCCACACTAAATCCTTTAATATTTGTACACTTACAGTAAATGTAGCTTGTGGTACATACTACGTAAATGGATGCTGTTATCTATGCTTCAGTTAGAAGAAAACCACAGCAGGGAAGTGTTCCAGACAGAAATAAACACATAATACCTGGATACTCAAGCCTACATTATATTCCAGTGTGATTTAATCCAAGTTGTTTGATTATACAGTATACAGTAGCTTGTGTCTTGTGCCTAGTACACACATACACGGATAGATTTTTAAAACGGGGATATTCCTGCTTTGTAAAAAATGCCTGGGAAGAAAATGCCTTGTGTAAACAATAAACATAATGACGCACACTCTGTCAAACAATGGACATATCATCACACAAGATGGCATATATTATAAAGCCAAAAACCCAATTTTCCCTGCACTGTCTACAGGTTAACACTGAATGCAGAGTTGTTTAATATCTTCACCCTGGAAGGAGTTTTGTTAAAACGCTGCCTGGCCAGAGTGCATAGAAAAAGTAGCCATGTATATGTGGACTAGGAGTTAGTGCAGTTGTTTTCAACCATGGCTCTCCCTGCTCAAACACACCTGATTCAAATGAATGGGTCGTTATCAGGCTTCTGCAGAGATTGCTAACGACTCATTCATTTGAATCAGGCGTGCTGGAGCAGGGAAAATATATATAACATGGCCAGGGTTGAGAAACTGTCTAAGTGAGCAACATAAAACACTCTTTTGTTGTTGCTCCCATTTGTGTGTGATAAAACAGTTTTAGAAGACCTTTTATTGACACCAGTCCAAGGCACACCTGTGAAATCATGCTGTTTAATCAGCATCTTGATATGCCACACCTGCAAGTTGGATGGTTATCCTGCAAACTAACACATATTCACACAGTTGTGAACACAATCTGAGAGAAGTAAACGTGTTGTGTGCATAGAACAAGATATGTGTCAAGTCAAGTTGTTGTTGAGTGTTTAAGAGCCTATTCATTCTTGCCCACAGTGAACACACAACAGCAGCTGCAATGGCTGCCATTATAAACCCTATCCACCCTATTGGTGACTGCGCCAGCAGCCATCTCTCACCTCTGTACTGGATGGTGAGCTGCACGGCGCTGAGCACCGTGCCCACGGGGCTGACCGCCTGGCACTCGTACTGGCCTTCGTCGTGCGCTGCCACCCGGGCGATGCGCAGCGTGCCCGTAGACAGAACCACGTGACGGCGGTCTGAGGGCAGGGGGCTGCCCCCCCGCGTCCAGGCGATGACGGGCTGGGGGTAGCCACTGGCCTCGCAGGGGAAGTCCACCGTGTGGCTCTCCAGGACCGACTGGTCCTGCGGTGTCACCGTGAACTGAGGGATGGCTGGGGGAACAGTGGTCACAATTACTGGATTACTTTTCCTTTACTTCTTAAAGAGGCAGGGTCTGTCGTTTACTGAGCCAGGGCTATGTAGAAATACTGGATTCTTTTTTCAACAAGCACAGCAGTGGCGGGCCGTGCATTTCACACCTAGGCCTTCAATGATTTCCTACTTAGTCCGACTTTAATAGATACCTCTCATAATACTATCATTTATGACACCACGTGACCACGGCTGGAGAAATAGTATACAGAAACACACT
>JAODUK010000015.1:4808689-4829237 GCA_027564635.1 Typhlichthys eigenmanni
TATTGACAAATGTACTAAATGTAAGTCGCTTTGGATAAAAGCGTCTGCCAAATGCCGTAAATGTAAATGTAAATGTACTACAAAAGTTGATAAACTGGGGTTGTAAGGAGGTGGGAGACCTCCTTATGTGGGGGACATTTTGAGCATCAAACACTTAGGTTACTACATTCTGGTCCAATTTAAAGCACCAATTTGTGTCTTTGCTCCATACAATTATGGTGGAAATGTCTTTACTTATGTAAAGGAAAACACAAAATCCAGGCACCAAGTGACAAAATACTATATAATGCAGCAAAGCTCTCAGGAATTACTATGTATTGTTACATATTCTCTTTAATCAACTTTTATCACTAAATATTATTCCTGCTGAGTCAAATAACATAGACATATTTTACTCTTCTGTCCTATTTTGTGCATTTTGTTTGAAGAAGTAACATGCATATGGCTCTTACGCACATCAATGACAATGTGGCACTTATTCACGTTAGTGTGCACATTAGCGTGACTTGTTGACTTTAATGCGTATGTATTATAAGAACTGCATATGGCACGTAGACATGCGGCCATTTATTTCAAGTAAAAGTACTCAAAAGCACATACAGTAGGCGGCTGGTATGGTGGCCAGCGAAGGTACTGCAGCCTCTGCTGTCCAAAAAGCCTATTTCCCCATTGATTGGCCATTGGAAAACACGTGCCTATAAAACTATTATAAACGTTGTTTTAATGCTACACTCATAAACCATTCATTACTGTATATTATTAAGTTTAATATCAGTTAGTTAGATTTTTTTGTATTATTACCTAGAGCCGAGGAAAGCTCATTGTTTCGCGTGACGTCACCACAGGGGACGAGCAAGGTACGCGCTGAAGCTTGGCTGGCGGGCATGAGTAACCATGTGTACCAACCAAGTGTAAAATGGAGACGAACGCAAAACTAAAAGACTATCGTATATTATGTCATACTGTGTGGAGCCTAATCAAAACCTTCACACAGGCCTACATGCTGAAATTGAAATGTTTTGATATTCTATCCTGATATTAGAATAGGCCTAAAACACAAATCTATAAAGGCCCAGACAAGGAAAAAAAAACTGAATATACCGTGAAACCGGTATGTCTTTAAAAAATACCATGCTATAATGTTTTGCTCATACTGCCCAGCTCTATCTGGGCTTTTCTAAATTCCATGATATTCCAGAAATTCCATGATCCGTGGGAACCCTGAACATGAATAATAGTCCTTTAAAGAAAAGGGGTAGGAGGGAATAGAGGAATTTCACAGACACAACACAGGGGATGTGGGGTGGAAAGAGTGGAAGGGTGAGCAATAGGAAGAGGAGGATAAGGAGGTAGGTCACTTACAGTTGCTCAAGTGAGACAAGCCCCTTAAATGCCTGTCTGTCAATTGACTGGATTTCGTTCTTGTACAAATAGCTGAAAGGAGAGATGTTCAGGGACATTAGTAACAGACAATCATTTGATTTTCTTTGGTTTCTAGGAGAGATACTCTCATTGTTATATCGTTTTCTCATTCATTACACATGTACTACAGCTACTGTATAATTTTAGATATAACTCCACTACTAGGCAAGATGATTACACTTATATGCAATATACAATTTAATACAAAAGTATGTTCACTTCACACATTGTCCTGCAAAGCATAATGGGTCAAATGTCTTCTTTTTTCCCCCCATACTGACAAAAATTTCAACAAAATCTACAAATTCACATCTTGCTTCATTGTGTTCAACACAAGTTGTAAATGTGTCCTAGGACACTCATTAATTGAATCAAACATCACATTTATAGATAAATGCCTATGTATGCAATCTTGCAATGTAAATTGTGTTTGCTAATGAAGGCTTTATGGGAAACAGCAATGCATGCTTTACAACCTATTAAGACCACCAGGAAAATAATAGACTCTATAGTGACTGCTGGAATATCTCACTTTGTCAGTTAATTTGGTCCACTATAACAATGTTATACATCCGCACATCCGTGTTTAAAAAAGGTAAAGAGTTTAGAAACAATAAACAGGTCACTCAAACGTCAAATATTAACATCTTGACATTACTATGAGCCGTATATGAATAGACAAAGGAGACATAAACAGCTTCACAAAAACACTTCATATCATATCCACATGTCTTCAATACAACATACTGAAGTAATAGCATGCCTGTATGGCATCAACATGCATATCCAACATGTCAAAACAAAAACAGAGTTACAGTAATGCACAAGTTTTCCCTTCCTTACATGATAAAGAAATGCCTTTGTCTAAACCTTTTTTGACTCCATATTGTTATTATCACCGGTTGCTTTTCTGATAATCTGTGTCAAAGACACCAAGAACTCACAAGAAATGTGTGTTACTTGGAACAGATATACATAATAATTAGCATATTTCTTACATTTCATCAATTTTGGTCAAAACAAAAATATGTAAATCTTCAGTTGTGTGGATACAGATGAGAAGAATAAAATATGCTGAGGGGATTGTTGTAGTAAAACTGTCTGACTGACTAAAAGTTCAGGTCTAAATATTTGGCTTCACCTTGAAGGACTGGCTACGCAGAAAGCTTAGAACTTTGTGGGTCGACTGCAGGCTTGAATGTGCACACATGTGCGCAGGGGTTCATGTGTGAAATCAGATTCCATAAGCTTGTGAGGTCAAATCTCAAGGGTACAAAGAGCGGCTTTGCTTCAACAACCTAAAACCTTTTGTGGTTTTCTACTTGCTGTAGCAACAGTGTAAAAAATTAACTCCCTAAGTGGTGTCAAATAGAGAAGTGAGCTCTGGACGAACTTCTTGACTGTCCTGAACTACCTTCAAATCAATTACAAGTCTACTCCAAAACAATAAAGAACCCCATAAGATAAACTGACACCAAAATCCCAGGTGAGAGAAACACTAGAAGATTTAACCCTGACCACACACATTGATTTCAATTTTTTAAAACGTATAGGTCATATTTGCAGACATAGGTTAAACGATTAATTATCCCCATAATTGCACCATTTAACCACTATATGCCCTTTTTATGGGGGTGGAGTTACAGACTCCTACATGAAAGGTCATGGAGTCATGGAATAGGCTTTATTGGGGTCCAAGGTTGAAGATACCATCTCACGCCAGGCAATGGAAATGGGATGAGATTGGTGGGAGGATAGAGGCGTGGGTGCCGGGTTCACTTTAACTGTGCTTTAAAGCGAGAGGGGCCCTGTAATTAAAGCAACCCCTAAATGGCAACCGGAGTAACCAGGCTCCAATTACTGCATGTGAAGTGGGGACATATTTTAGTTAAGCTAAGTAGCACTGCTAGCTTGAGTGTTTAATTGACAAGAAACAATGGGAGCTGAGCGGGAAACTATAAACTGTATTTTGACATCTTTGCAATAGCTTAGCTTGCAAATTTCTTGTGCCTGTTTTAGCCACCAGGCATTGTTTATTAGTACTGGGGTTTCTCTCATTAGTTACATCATCTTTGCTATGAAGCCACAGCCAAAAATATATCCTCATACAAAAAGGTAAATAAAAAGAGGCACTATAGTCAACCCACATGACAACAAGGTCAGTTGAGTTGATTTGGAAAACTAAACCATGGATGAGTAGGAGAATAGTCTCTGCTGAGTAGGCATTCTAACCATGTACACAGACTTATAAAGAAACCACCTAAAAAGCCCCAGGCAGCAACGGCCAGCTCGGTTCCCTGCCTCCAGGTCACAACATCCAGACACATAAGTATAGAGAATCAAACAGTGTGTCTGTTCATTGGTTTCACACTTCATTTTCTATGGCTGAGCAGCCTCAACATCCAGCGACAGCTCTGCTCACAGTGCTAGTCGGCAAGCATGTTTTTTGATGTCTTAAGATATGTCTAGCTACAGTACACTTTAACTTTAGCTGACAATGATGATAAAGCATTCATAAGACCTCTTGCCTACTCAGTCTAATTGAACAAGAATGTTGCAACATCGTCTTAAAAACACCCATTGAAGTATAGGCTACAACTGAAATAAGGCCAACTCACAGATATTTAAGGTTTTCCAGGTCTTCAAATGTGTCCCTGGGGATCCTTCGTATATGGTTGTTGTTGAGGAGACTGTCAAGTGAGGAAAACAGGGATTAGATTGTGGTTTCACAAGCAATAAATCCATTGTTAACCCTGAACATATCTGTGCCATATACTGTATGTGCTATATCATGGCAAAGGTAATGGTGTTTTAAATATTAATATTACACAACATGTATTTTACAAGCCAGTGTATTTCAAGACGATAGTTATTAGTCTTGTTCATCAAATACCTGGCTTCTTCCATCAGTGGATTCACATACTGAAACAGAGTTTGTCAGGCCCTCAAAAGTCTAGACGGCTGGCAGGCTGATAGGAAAAGTTTGTCTATTGTCCTGACTGAAGGCCATTTACAAACTTTGCAACAAAAATGTAAATCTGCATGTTTGTGCCAGGCACATTTCTATTTTGGTACTGTGCTTGCTTTTGGAATTACATATTTATAAAACAGGACAGGGTTACACTGCTCTAGAGGTTGGTTGTGGGAAGGTCACTTAACATATGCACTCAGAACACATCTTTAAAGTTTGCCAACTTACTCCTAGCACAGGCAAAAATATATAAATCCTGGTTTGAAATAAACCATACAGTATTACCTGTAACAACAGTCCCACGGATTATTATATAGTCACACAAATAACTTAAGCAAAGCCCTGCTGTATCTAGTAGGCTGAACATATTGTATGGTAAATGACACACAGAGGGAAGTGGAAAATAAATCCTCAGATTATGACCTGCACAGCAGAACAGAGCAACATTTGTGTAATGTTACTTTGGGAGAAAGATTGGTCAATCACTAGTTTTAAGACAATGGTTACTGATCAAACAAATAAAGAAAGTATAGATCAATTTTGTGATCTTAACTTCAAACTAAAAGGGAAAGACTTACAGTGTGTTTAGGTTCTTTAAACGTCTGAAAGAATCAGGTTGTAAATCCTTGATTCTGTTGAATCTCAGGTCTCTGTAGAAAGGATGAAAAACAGCCTGTTAGAAAAAACATTTCCAAACAGTGGAATAATTTCAAGTCACTATGCAATCTGAACACAGTCAGTTTTAGAGATATTAAAGTGGAAATTGAGAAAATTCTGTACATGATTTCTGTGTTAAGTTTGTTGGAGATAAATTGACTAACATATTAATAAACTACAGTGCCATATATTGTAGAAAAATAAAGACTGTACACATACGTTCTAGTTATTAAACCAATGATTTTCAATATGCTCAGATATGTATTAATACCGTAATACCGCCCGACTATAATTAATATGCGTGAATTCAATATTTTGTTGTAGGGACAAAATGTCTACCCATTTCAGTGTGAATGAGAGGCTAAGACATAGCCACAATGACATGATATTAATCACCTGATCAAATGTAATAATTACACACATTACTCATCTTACAAGAGTGCAATTTATCATGATTTAACACAAGGGGAGGTTTATTTAACATTTGCCCTACCATATACAGTATGGGGTTAGTTGTGGTTGTCGGGATGCTCACATATCACTCCCCTCAAACTTCCTTATTATAAGCGGCTGTGTAATGAATGATATACAATATATCTTGACATGACACTAATCACTCTGGATCCTCAAGACCAGGAGACTCCAGTGTCTTGCTCATGTCTGAAATAAAACTTACATAATCCCTGTTGAGGAGAAATCGCTCTTATCCAAAGTGCTCTTTCTGACCGCAGTCATGCAATCTTACCATGTAAAATGCAAACAAAATATCCAAACATATCATGTTATGCTTTTGAAAACTGTGACATGAAGTTGTTCACGTTAAACAATCTCATGAATATCTTTCAGCTATTGGGTATTTAACTGTGAGCCATCTTTTTCACCAACATTTTAGAGGTAATTTGTGTGCTGCATGATGACTCATGACTGAACTATTCTTTTGTCTCTGCTCATAAACGAAGACTACGTCTACAACCCAGCAGGGGTAATGAGAAGTCCTTATTATTGAACCCCGTGTGGTATACTGCACGACAACACAGAGTATAGTGAGTTGTACACAGACAGACATTTTGAATCTTAATGAGTAAACCGTCAGAGAGACTGTCACAGAACTACACAAATACATAATTGCTTATGAAAATGTATGAATAATTAATGCTGACGTAAGATGTAATGTCCCTGTACTGTACTGTTGTGAGAATAAATCTCTGATTGTGAGATTTGAGTGGGTGGAGAAACAAAGAGAACCGTCTGCATTTCCCTGTATGGAAATTAAGAAAAATTACAACATTTTTGCCTGACAACTTATCACGCCACAAAAGAAAATATCTAACACACATATTGAATTGATCCCTTTATTTATAAGCCTTGGATTCCTGTTGCATAGCAACGACTTAACCACATCTTTAAAATAGCATTCCTGAGCATTTTGCTTTCTCATAGTTCTTTAATATCGGCCAAACTAGAAAAACACATTACTAATTCCATAGCAAGTGAAATATGGATCGCTCGCCGTGTAAAAGTCTCTGCATATGGATCCAATCAAACGAGGGCCCAATGTTAGATATGCCAGCCCTTTTTCAGATAGACTAAGGGCATCCCATGTCTATGTCTATGTAGATAGACTCTTCCTGTTTGTAGTTAGTGGCATTTGTGTGAAACAGCATTTAACTGAATTTGAAGTGTAGCTGGAGTCAGGGATGTTATTTGTACTCAAACAAAAAGAGTGCTCTCTCAGAAGCTCCGCATCCCACAATGGACACACATGCCAAGTCTATGATAGTGTTGTGTGGTGCAGTCGGCACCATTTTGTTTATTTTCCCATTTACAGAGCCAGAGCCATGTAGTTTTACTGTAGGAACCAGTGTTCTTGCCAGCATGTACACAGCACGGGCAGTATTGTGTGTAGATACTCACTGAATTTGACAAAAAGTACATTAGTTTACAATCACTGACTTAACCTTTAATTCCATTATCTTCCTAATGTCAGGGAGGATGTTACTGCAGACCTACAGAAAAGAAGAGTGTGAGATGATTCCTGTTCAGGATCCTGTCAGGAATTTTGGAATCATTGGCAGACACAGTCGCGACCCGACTCCAGATAAGCGGATGACGATGGATGGATGGATGGATGGCAGAGACACCTTGAGTAAAACATTTAAAGGGGGTATTCTCATCTGCTAGTCTAAGAGGTAGAAAAACCCTTAGCATACCCATATATCTGCAGGAAGAGTGTCTGGGAGGGTCAAAAACACATTGCTGGTTCAAATATCAGTACATATACTGTACAGTATGTGAATGAGAGATGTGTCATTCCAAACATTAAATGAAAATGTATTCTTCAAACAGCATTTTTACAGCAAAATACTGAAACCATTAAGCATTTGCTGAGGACAAATCACAATCTTGATAACGAATTACTTATGGTGTTTTGGCTTGGCTGTACCTAAGTACTTATTAATTACAGTAAATGGCTGGGCAAAAAAACAATCTTGATACAGGATCGCAATAACATTTCTGTTGATAACTTTGGGCACTTTTACTCTATAATATTTTTATTTAATATGGAAAGATCTATCCGCCTTCCACACATCTGAAATAAATGCAACAAAGCCAGTCAAACTGCAGTTTTTGGCTTGCACGTCAAAGTACACAAATTCCTATAGTTACAACCTACCAGCTGCAGCAGAGAAATTAATTTGGAAAACATTTGTGAAACCAAAGGGCACAAAAGCAAAGGTGAAAGTAAACTTAAATTGAGAAAATTGTTGACAAATATTTTTTAACATGACGTCAAAAGTTTGGATATTTCAAAAGTGAAGCCCAGATTTGGGCAAAATATGCCATCGGGGAACACAATCAATCTTTTCCATAGTGGTAAAAGACCCATCGACCTCGATGCACCCCATATGATAAGAATGTGTATAAAAGCATCTCAATTCGTTAGAGCATGCATGTGCACTCAAATTGGAAATTCCCAACTAAATTTAAAACCAAGTTAGGTTTTTCAGTGTCAGCACTGCATGGCATGGGTCAACTTGCTTTATACCCAGTGATTTAATGGAAATGTAACAAACTATAGCCCTTTGCACAGATTGTTCCCAATAAATTACCTGCATGACCATGCAGGGACAGCTAGTGATTTTCTCTATTCAGATATGCAGCTCCATCCAGGGACATTTATCTCTTGCACCTGTTAATAGTACCTGAACAGTCCAGCAGAGGGCGATAGCTAATGCAACACATTATAAATGCTGTCAAGCGCCATAAACAAATTAAAGTTTTTAACTTCAAACTTCAGTTTACAGCTTACTTTTGAGCTTGCTTTGCGCAATTTGCATTTTCTACATAAAATATATGCAGCATATAAAGGCCTAGCTCCTATCTTACTCAATTTTCAGCTGGAGGCTATTTCATTGTTACATACAATTTACATTAGGTTTTTGTAAAACTATTTAGAAATATAAAGTTTGCTTATCACTAACACAGCCTTGTGCACACCATAACAGCATTAATCGATGTTTCTTCATCTCTCCAGTCTAGAGAAGATGACTATATTCGTATAAAACTGATATAACACATTTGAGTGCATAAGCGTGTCTACACCATCCACAACTGTGCCAATGACTGATCAATGCAATACAAAGCCTGAAAGCAGTGAGAACGTTCCTTTAAGGCCTGACACCAGAATGGAACGTTGATCCGCTACATGTCAGGTGAGGTCATCTTGAATGGTAGACCTAAATGACAAACACTGTTATGTCTAACAACAGAACAGGATGTTGTGTTAGCTGGTTGTGCTGCATAACTCTAGGCAACTTCCCCACCAAATGCATACCAATGAAGAGGTTTGAGAGCACATAGCACCACCCAACAAGCATTGAAGAATGTACTATACTTTAACTATTTATTGAACATTGCCAAACAATGCATTTCTGAACATTCTTGTCTGAGCTGATATGGACCTGGCTGTTATTCAATGCTAGTGAGCATCTGAGTGCCATGTGTGGACCTCTCTCCCGTCTCACTGGTCGAGGGGAAGAATTGTTTGGCTGTATGACACATGCCCGACAGGGCTTGCCAAGGACTCTCGGGCATGCGTGAGTCACCCCTAGTTAAACAAGAATATGCCTGGATACACACTTGGTTTCCCAAAAGAAGGACATCGAATCTGGATCCCCAAACATGACTGCTTTGCTTTCTGAAATATGCATGCTGTGTAAAAAGGACAAGGAAGATGTGTTTCTTTGCAGTAGATGGCTGGTGCACTGTGAGAAAACCACACAGACCCTTAAGGAGTTGGAATAGTGGAGGGCCACTGCAACCAAAATGGGCAGGATAAATGCATAACATACATTTTAAAGCATTAATGACACAGGAGCACAGGTGTGCGTAGATTACCAACTAAAACTGTCTTGTAAGATGTATTTTAATGGATCTTACTATCTGTGATTGTAAAAAGATCCTATCTAGTACAATTGTAAACAATATATTTTCAGACAATAAAAGCTAATTAATGATGATTTGGAAGATTTCCTCCTTTCCTACTCAGAAGCTTTAGATAAGCTTTTCTCAATTGTTTTCCCTTGCTTGCATAAGAACCAGGCCAATATCCAAATTCCAACAATAGCATTAAACTACATCTGTCAGAAACATGAGGTAAGAACATTAATCAAGAGACATGTCAGACAAATGGAATGCTATACAAGATTAACCAGCTGCCCATTTTGGATGGGCACAGGAAGAGCAGGGCCAGTGAGGTTCCTTTAAACAACTATCTTAAACCCAATCTCTCTGTGCAAATTAGCAAAGCTTTGGGGATTTCAGGCTTTGCATTCCATAATGTTGCAGAGATTGAGTGCCTCACAAAGCCTGACTGCAGCAAATTCCATACAATGGGACTTGTCTTTCGCTCCCCAACTCAGTCACACCCAGACCACCAATGGGACTGAAAAGTCGCAAGAGTAAGACAAAAGAAGGAGGCCTACAGCAGACAACAAGGTAATGGACCAGCAATGTAATTTCAGAGTGGGTGGGTGCCTCATACATTTACAGTATCTGCAAATCAGGACTATTATTAGCCACCAGGAATCATTGAATTTTGAATCATTCCTCTTTTAAAACATACATCCCAACCCCCACTAAACTGAGAACAAATTCCAAACTATCACCTGGACACTCAGAAACTCATTAAGCCATGATTGACTTCATGTCAATACAGCAATTTCATTTAACTTGATGATTCAAAGCGGTCCACGAAACAATCTCATTGGACAATCTTGGAAAGATCTAGGCGTCTTGGATTTCTTCTCGTTTGTTTGACATAATTGGATTTAAACAACACATCCACCACAGTGCATTCAAGAAAACATTGCCAAATAGCCATTAGTGTATAAAATACACTATCTACGCTGTCTATAAAGAGTAACATTATGAGCTTATACACTGACTACTTCACAGCTGGCACAAACCATGGAGTCAGCCATATGTTTGCAATAAGGGTTCACTTTCATAATGCTAAAACTAATTTCTGCTTGGTGTTACAGACCAAGTAATTCCCGTTTCACATTTTTATGGACAAATTAACTAGCCTAATTAAAACGATCCCGATTTGGCATGCTCTGGCTCTAAGATTTTGTTCCATGTTTGAAAATGCTAAACTTAAAGTAGAGAACCACTGACCAATCAACGTCGACATGGGTAATTTGTTTACATTTACTACATTTAGCAGCTTTTTTCCAAATGGACTTACAGCACAAGTAGTACATTTGTCAAAAGCTGAAAATGCCCAACACCAGTAGTAGTGTGGCCACAGTGTAAATGAGTAAACCTGACGCTCCAGATGGTTTGTTACACAGAACCATCTGGCAAGCTATCCATTGAAAAACTTGTAGAAAAGAATAGGCGCTTTGAAAAAAATACTTGCCAGGTGATTGGATGAATCATCTATTATCATCTATCATGGGCTAGCACAACACCTAACCTACGCTCATAACAACCAGTACAATGCTTATTGGTCTGGTAGCGCATGGACTCTTAGCCTGTCCAGACTGATAGAGCACTCGGCGAAGTCAAACTGGAGCTTGCAAGATCAGGACGTTTTAATGAGGCTAGAAATGAATGCCTGTGCTCAGAAAAAACAACCGGAAGAGCTTGTAAAGCCAGGCTACAAATCAGCTACTGAAGTTATGAATCAATATAAGCTTTCCGTCTTTAAAACATAAACAATAGCAATATAGAAAAATGGTGTCACATTATATATATTTTTTTAACAAGGTGTTAAATTGGGGGTATTTATTACCAAGCATAGAGGAGGTATGATGAATACCAGATGATAACAAACAATGGCAACCATGTGCAAGTATTAATTATTCAAATAAAGACATCCTGAGACGGTAAATACTGTAGAGGAGTAGTGATGAGGAGTGATGAGGAGTAGTATGTTACATGTCTCAAACAGTCCTCAGTTGAAAAACAAATGCAGTCCTATTGGAAAACTTCCTTGTTTCTTGATTTTCCTGGAGAAAATGTTTTGGACTAAATCCATGTGCCTCATTGCTTCTGGAAAATTAATTATTTTTTTACAATGTTATCACAACCACAGGAAACAGCAAAGGAAGAAGCGTTTGGACATAATGGACTTGAGGCCAACCGTCACCAGCTGAAGCTTAGTGATCTGGAAAGCATTTCTCTGTTGTTTGCTTACAATCAAAGAAGAGTCTGCATTCTGAGATTAGTTATGGCTAACCTCAGCCAAACATCATGAGCCTAAAGTTATAAATGAATAGTAACATAGTGCATGCTGATGGGAAGGCATGGGCAAAACATAATGTAGACAACATTATGTAATGCACTTACTGTAATCAGACAAGGACTTACTGGAGTGAGCCAAATGACAGACTGATGAATGGAAAGTGGAAAGACTTTGCGGTCGCAAATTAAATCAATCACATTTCCAACATATCCTTCTGCAACACTCAAGAGCTCCTGCAGCATTATCCAACACCTTTACTGTGTGGAATTATTGGTCATGCGGGAAATTCCTTGTCAGAATACGGCTCTCTGCCAGGTACAATGGAGGAATGCAGTGGCTTTACGGCACAACCTTAATGGCGGAATCTCCTAAAGTGAACCCAGTGACTTCAGAAAGAAAAAAGGAAAAAAAAAAAGAAAAAACCTATGGCCATGGACATTATGTGTTCCAGTGTTGAAAGATGAACTTTTCAAACACAGTAACTTTTAGACATACAGTATTACTCATAATATACTGCCTACCCTTTGACGTATCATGCAGACACATTCCCTCTTTCAAAGGGGATGCTTTAAATCTTCGGTGAATCTGCGCAATGGGCCATAATGTTAGAGAAGATCACGTTCATGTCCTGACAAGACGGTGGGCCAACGGGTAAGCAGCCAACAGGTGGCTTTAGCTTCAAACCCCCACCAGCATAACAAGCTTGCAGAAGCCAAAGCATCCTCCTCTGAACAGTCCATTGACATCTCTAAGTGACATTGCATGCAGTAGGAGGAAAAAAAAGCTCACTACAACCAAGTGAGAAAAGGGAAAACATTCACCTTTCTTTTGAGGGGAAACTGGGCAGAGCAGTCTGGTCAAGACTAGACCCCTGGTTCCCCTTAACGCTTTTGAGCTTGCCTGTAAATGATTCATTATGAGCATGCTGCTGTTGCTGGTGCGGCTGTGGCCCACTGAGATGGCTCTGTGTGCCCTCTCTGACTGGTTGAATGATGTTCATTATGACCATGGGGCCATTATGAAAAACACACCACTATAAGGGTGGGACATGTTTGGGACGGTGGTTTTGGGAGCTTTGAAATCTCAAGCGTGCCTCCAGTGGCAGGGTTAAGTGTGGACAAAAAGCAAGCTGTTTGGCTCCTGACACCCAGAGCACAATCAGTGTGCTCGACAAGAAGGTTATGTTTCCTTCCTTTAAGCCCAGATAAGTGAGACATATACCATTTGCCCTTCAGCAGTCCCTTTCATTAAGGCACCATGATACCTCTTCATCTCAGAAAACAAATGATATTCCCCTGAATTGCAATTTGATTTTAGTGTTTCATTGGAAGGACAATTGTCAAGACAGACCATGCCTGCTGATGTGGCAGACATTGACCTCATTGGGTTGTTTAACCCAATTACCTTTAACACAGAGGCATTGGCCAACATGTTTCCACAATAATATAGCACAACAATGTATTATGTTAATGTGTGATAATAATAATAATAATAATAATAATAATAATAATAATAATAATACGTGCCTATTGAGTCTATGTGGATAAGGTATTGAAGATGAAGCCTGCAAACAATGTTACTACAGTAGGCTACAAAGAGGAAACCTTATCATTAACATGTTGGAGTCTTATCCATAATCCAACCCATATCCTGATGCTGAGCTGTGACTTCCATTAGCAACAGCACTTGTCTAAAATCAAAGTGCTTCCAAAAAACATAATTGCAACGATTAGACTACACTGGATAAAACAAAAGAGGACATTAAAGTTTTCCACGTTTTAAAGATAATACAAATTACATATTTGTAAATCTGATTTGATGTACCGTAGCCCGTGGCTGTCCCCGTTAGAATTATGTTAAGGGATACTTACAGAATGGTGGTTTGATGTGAAACTGCTGGCACCGTTTCCAAGTTGAGATGCATACATCTTACGGTGGTTCGAAAACATAAACATCGGCTTGGACAAGAAATGACAAGTAGTGGTCCGGAAGCAACCAATAGTGCAACTACCGTCAGTAGAAATGAGACTTGCCTGGTCCAATGCGCCATTGCTAAGAGTGAGCTGTGTGGAGCACAGACCGAGCACACACAACCCCTCTCGCCGAATCGACTGCACCAGCAGCTCACTTATTCAGGAATTCAGCAGCCTGTGCCTGGGATCTGCTCCTCCCTCCCGAGCCAGAGAAAGAGAGATTGGGAATGGGAGAGGGACGAAGAGAGAGAGAACTGGGGCAGTAGGCATGTCTTCTGGACAAGGTGTTCAATCCATTCTTTTGCCAAAATACTATATTGAACTTTGGCGCTTCCTATGGTAGGCCATATAAAGTAGGTTATGTTGCACACCATTAACGCCTTTTATATAAAAACGTTGTTGTACATTAAATACCAGTTTTCATATTATGAAAGATACAATTTTTTTAAATCACGATCACCGCTACCTCGACATAGCCTAGGCCTACAGCTAGATAGGAGATACAATTATGTTATTACCTTTTAGCTGCCTTATATAGATGTCAATTATTTTACACATATGTAATGAAGAAAATAGCCAAGTTGTTGACAACAGCTTGTGTTTGCTGTCATCTAGTGGACCGGTGAGAGAAATACTGTTATCATTCTAAATAGCTTAATGGTAGAAATTTTGCACAAATACAAATAAAAACCACATGTGCTATACTGTAGTACTGTATGCTACAGTCATGTAAAAGACTACAACACTCAAGGCTAGGCCTATCTTTAATAATGATAGCGTTTTGTTGTCAGTCCAGGAAGAGTTCTAGGTTAAATACATAGCCTAGAACGTATTACAAAAGACATACAGTGTATGTAAACTGGTTGTGTCCTTTAAATGTTGTTACGTTGACCACTAAAAAGCAAAAACTACATTACTGAGCAAAGTTTTATTAGCCTATACTTGTCATAGATGGAGGTCGATGCCTCTAGGGTGTATAAGGTTATGATAAAGATGACACGGGTCCATAATTAAAGAAACATTCAGCCAAAGACAAACCCTGGAAACAACAGAATCAAGAAAAATACCATTATTTACATTTGAAGCAGTTAGACGATTTAATCCAAAGTGTCATTAAGTAGGCTACAATTGTCAACTGAAAAGGCCATAAACCGGTTAATGTTTATGGCTTTTGTTTGCTTATAAAAGTGGAGAGGTCAGTAGTTGTGAAAGCTATAGTGATATAAAGCTATATAATATACTGTAATCTTGACCTTTGTTCTTGCACAGCACATCACATCACATTTGAGTATGCTGACATCTGCTGGTAGACTATAACAATTGAAAAGGAATATCATTACATCCTGTAACAAAACAATAACATACCAATTGTACAGGCCTGTGGCAACACATTTTTCTTTATTCAGAGTAAGATGTGTCAACATCCAGCATGACAAAATTGTACAAAGTTCACAATTTATAAATGAAATATCACAGCAACTTGTGATCTCACACATTTATAGCAAAATTAAAATGTCAACAAATCCATGCTGTGTAGTACAAAAATAAATCAAACTTCAGTTCCACAAAGAGCACAATAGTTTATACAAAATCCTGTCTTTGTCAATGGCCACTGAAATCAACCTCAAAATTAATTGATTCAAATAAAATAATACTCTGATGAATTCACAATAATTTATATGAAAAGTCAGCATTCTAAAGATGTGACAAGCTTTTAGTCTTCCCTATAGATAGTTACAGATAACTCTTTTTGTCAAATTTGTTATTATGTACCAACATCGGATGAGCAGCCGGTTTGTGCTTTAAGATCCCTTTTTCCATTTTACTGATAATGAGAATTAATTCAAAAACTTGTCTAGCTATTATTCTACTGAAAGCATTACTATATTGGCAAAAAGCTGCAGACACGATGCGGTGGAAAAATGCGTATGCAGTCATGGATGACGAATAGAGTCCTGACGGAGGACAGGAAAGTACAATAGATGAGTTTCAATCAGGTGTACAACAAGCACCTTTGCATTAGCTCTCAAAAAGGCAAAGTTCCAAACATGATCGCTAACAACTAGCACAACAGAATGGAGGGGTGGGGCGTACAGTCCGGCATGCGGGCGTGATGCTGGACGCACTGTAGCCCCCCGAGAAGGGCTCGTTTTCCCCCTTCACGGAGAACAAGCCTTCGTTTTCTTCTGCTTTTTTTTTAAACCTTGAATTGATTGACTAGTTAATCCTTTGTACAGTGATTAGATATAAAGTGCTGCAGGGGGATAACTTCATCTTCCTAAAACATAGCAAAAATGAGAGAACATCTTTTATGTATTTAATTTTTTACAGTTGATAATAGCCTACGATATAACTGCTATGGATCTAATCATCCCTCTCTGTGATTTCAAGTCCCTGCTCGTCCTCATTTAGTGGTACTAAGTCAACACCTACAGTGGCTACTAGCAGTTAGTTGTTCAAATTTTGTGCCAAAGAGGTCACCTGGAAAATTGCACGTCGCCGCACGCAAGGATAATATCTTCAAGGACAAGTGCAAATAGTCTACTGGCACATAAGTGGGGACAGTGACCCTGTAAGTCCCGCTGTCATACTCTATAAATACTCTATACAAAACCCTCTGTGACCCTCTTTTTTAGGCTCTCAGGTACTGCTTTTAGTTTCTGTAAGAACATCAGAACATGGAAACGAAGGTGTCCCTGTGCAAAATCGTACAGAACGAAAGTGGAACTCATATACTTTCACTTCTAAAACTGAATGTCCAAGGTTCCTCCTCTTTTTTAAAAAGATTTTTGTATTAAAAGATTTGTATAAAAATCAATATTTTACATAGGCTATATTAAAAAGGTTCCTGTTGCCCGGCTATGCTTATAAACAAGGAATTGCATATACCCAAACGTTTTTTATTTCCCTTTGCAGATTGCATCCCACACCAACTATAAACAAATGATTGAGTACTTATATTGCTGAGACTTTTTCATGATTCTAGCAACTGAAGTCTCGAAAAATCGAAATTCACTCTAGGAAGGCTAGCGTGTGGACTTTCTACGAGCTATTCTCATTACACATCACTTGTATTTAGGATTATGTCACGATGATGTATGGTGAACATGCATGCACCACACAGATGTTTTGCGCATATCTCTAGGAGTCAATTGGCTTTCCTAGAACAATGGGATTTCCACCATCTGGTTTCCGTGTAATGATGTTTACAGTAAAACTGTTCATACATACATTCATACATACATCAGGTCAGTTTTCTTTCCAGACGCATTTACAGCACCAATTAAAAAAATGCCCCCACCTACAGCTACAAATCTTTTTTTTCCCTCAAAATGAAAGACAAACATTTCTCAAGCATTGTCAGAAAATAAAGCCATTTGCAAACCATTTCTTGCTATTTAACAATCTACACGCAAGAAGAAGAAGAAGAAAGGAGAAGAAAAAACATCTAAAATCATCAAGTCCAGAAAGATCCACTGAGGAGAAAAAAATGAATAGCTTCCTCCTTGCTGTGGTTTTTCAATGTTTTTTTACTGTCCAGTTCAGCTTTTCATCTAAAATGCTCTGTGGTCAAGCGATAAAAAGAACTCACCTCCTATATTCTTTAGCTTACTGTTCATAAATATACACTAAAAATGTGCATACATGAGCAGCTATAAACATCACATGACACCATGTCAGCTCATATGAAAACGTACAAAATGTGAATCCTCAAAAACTATTACGCGGTTTACCCTTTTTTCTTCCTCAAAGCAAGACCAAAAAAGAAAAAGAAACAACTTATCATGAGGGCTTTCAAAGCATAACGCCTCTTTTTTGAAAGAACATAATTTAAGATATATAACACTATACGATAAGTTACTGCACCCAACTGAGGAGATAGAACCACAATTGTCTGTTTGCCTGCACATCCACGCACCGGCCACACCCGTTTTTAGAACGTTAAATCTCTCCTGTCATCTGGATGGCTACACCTGGATCCCCTGAACGGCCTGCTTGATGTTTTCCAACAGGACTTTGTTTTCTGGGCTCTGGTACTGGTCTTGATTGGTATACATGTCCGTGAGAGTGGTGACATAAGCATCAAAGTTCTGATCACTCATCGGGTCCTTCGGGAGATATCAGAGAAAGACGCATTAATGCATGTAGGAAACACTGTTCTTATTGGATTTTCTACGAATGTCTCAACCACTATTAAATTAAATATAATTTATTGAATTATATATTTTGATTTGAATAAACACAGAAATAGTTTCCCTTTCGTAATGAAATTGTAATGATTTAAGTAACATCTGACCATGAATTGTAGCCAGAAGGAGAAAATGAAATTATACATTCACATTAATGGAATCCAATTGTCAGATACAATATACAGCAAATTATTGTTCTGCAATATCGCATTATTGATTCCTTTGCTCTAAATCTTTATAATGATAAACATCATATAAATGATAGATTCAAAGAACACAATTAGATTCTTGAACGCTACTTGAGTAATATATATGTTATATTAAAAATCTTGAACAGTCCACTGTAAATGCTTGTTAATCATTGTTAATCAGATAATATAATACTGACCCACCAGCATTGAAATTAAAAACACCTGACAACACATCAGATGAAGATAGGGATGAATAAAACAATGTCTTACTCGTTGGTGCATCTGAAGGCAGCTGTTATTTCTAAGGGGAGGCTCTTTGTGTGCCAGTGGTTTCTATGGAGGAAAATGTAATAAAAAGTGGTGAGCATTATAGGTTGCTTTGAGAAATTGTTTTTAATGTATGCGACTAACAGAAGCTTAATGGCATAAACAACACGGTATGCTAGGTGGATGTCACAGAGAGGAAGGGATGTTTATAACCAGTTTGTACAGTTTTTAGTCTGATTTAAATATAACGGGAATGTATAACCGATATGTCTTTGAACAAAGAATCGTTCAAAAATAGAAACAATTAACATATACATGAAAACTAAATATATAAATGCTTATCATGATCAATTACTATTTACTATTACTATTTAGACTTAGAAGATATTGTATTATTACATAATGTCCTTCCTTCTTTCAACAGACTAAACAAAATACATAATAATAGACACAAAGCAGAAATTAATGTAATGTTTATGGTTACTGGATAATGGGTGAAGTGGGTAATGTATTGCTTTTAAATATCATCAGCTACTTTGGTACAATTTAAATCTGAATAATTTGACAGTTTCTGAAACTAAGTTACAGTAAATATAAGGTTTCACTGCTTACAAACTATTTCAGTCTTTGGAGTTATTGCCCTCACCACTGTTAGAATGCACCTACATGTCCAATATAGCCTAATTTCTCAACTCCCCCTTGCAGCTTGGAAGACAAGCAATGCTCTATGACTTAGTCATAGCATGCACTTTTTGTTAAATGCACAAATAAATAAGTTAACGAATGTAATGTTACATTTAGCTATGTTCGGTAACTTGCCGGTTTGCCGTTCCTGGTAGCCCTTACCATATGAGGGAGCTGGACATTAGCTAAACTGTTAATCAGTGACTGGCTGAGGTTGGCCAGCTCATGCAGGAGAGATTCATTTTGCTGTTCAATCACCTTGTTTTCATCCTCTATGGACTTCAGGTTGGACTCCATTGTAGTAATCTGACGAATGGAGAGGTGGGAGGCACTGTTATAGTATGGCGCTTTAACTGCGAATTTAAAGGGACACTCCCTGATCGCGCTATAGTGCCATTGGTGTGGCATAGTGCCATTATAGTGCCAGTGTTGTTGGACAACACAACTGCATGATTGCAGGAGGCACCTCCCTGTTGAGTCTGAAGCCAAAATAATGGTCGGTTGAAATCATTGGAAGCATGAGCCCCTCCCTCACCAAAGTGCTGCCCGTGCCATAATGCAATCAAGGAGTGTCCATTTAACTGCATATTACACATCATGGCACATTCGCCATTGAGGACACGCATGTACGAAAGTTAAGCACTTTGCTGGTATTTACCGTAAGCTTTTGCATTTATTTTGAGGATTAAATGATAGGGTAATGTTAGTTGAATATGTATACCTACGCCTAGATGACATGCTGCTGTCATTATTCACTATTATTCAAACTGTTGTTTGATAACTGCTTTAGCTTGACAAATGTACGTATTGGAAGTTTTTAGATAAAAGTGTCTGCTGATTGCTGTTGCTCAATCTAAATGTAAACGTGTGTCACAAGAAATATTTTGTAAGATAGTGAAAACTTACCTGCGTTCTGAGTTTGATCATGTCCGCTTCCACCTGTGAATTTGATTCACTTAAATCTTTGATTTCTTCGTCTAGCTGTTTGATCTCTTCTTGATGCTCCAGTCCTGGAGGGAAGACAAAAAAACACCTTGAAATGAGTGTAAAAGTAAACCTAAAATACATGCTTAATGTAGCATTGGGGCCAATTGTTATTGAATGAGACAGTCACAAGGGATATTTTTAAACCACATTAAGGCATTTAACGTGCCCTTCATATTCCTTTATGACTTCTTGACATTCATTACAGTCTTGGGTGAGTATAACTGAAATAAAGAACATAACTGGCGTCCCCAGTCACAAAGATCAGTCTCCTGTCTTACAGTACATTACTACTGGCCAGCTCAGATCCAACATTTCTGATTACTGGCAAGCAATTTCAGTCCATTTCATTTAGATAGCAGTCCCTCTCCAAAACTCATTATATATAACCCACCCCTGTTTGTTATATATATATATATATATATATATATATATATATATATATATATAGACACACA
>JAODUK010000015.1:4834337-4851144 GCA_027564635.1 Typhlichthys eigenmanni
ATGCCACACGGCCAGCCACGAGTGGGCTTAGCAAAGTACGTTATTGTATTAAATGTATTTAGGTGGGAATTAACTGTACCTGACAATTTTCTATTCAGTTAAGATATGGTTTATTTTTCCCAAGCTCCGCCCCTTTCACTTGTCCTACCTAGTTACTGTAACTAGGTAGGACAAAACACCATAGAAAACCATTACAGGAAAACAAACAGTTGACGGGAGGTTCCGTCAGATTAAATAAAATGCTGAACTGTTACTGGAGGACATGCATAAAGGGGCGGGGCTTGGGAAAGGTCAATTGATGACTCCCTCCATTTATAATCTTGAGCAAGAAATGTAAAATTTGTTTTTTGCAGTTTAGTTGGAGGATTTGCATTCTTCATTTTAGTATCTTGTGTACAGTGTTCAGTAGTGATGGTAACAAAAAAGGTGTTTGGTTCAGATATGGAGGCAAGGAGATATGAAAAGAAATCTAAAGAAAGAGAGAAAATCGAACTGTATACACAGAAAAGAGCAGCAGTAAGTAAGTAAGCGGTAAGTGGAAATGTTAGAAACCAAGTGTAATATATCAAAATCTATTAACCTGTGCAGACATAATCTGAGGCCCCCATGGAATCCACGACATTCCCTACTGTATCTAGAAAAAAAAATCACCTTAATACTCCATGTATTAATTTCTTTAAAAGCTGAGGACTGTACCATCGTATCCTTTTGGGGAGGTGTCTCGGTGTCCGTGAACCTTGGGAGCGATGGCCCGTTTCCCGTACACCTGGTGGCTGTTGCTGCTGTCGAAGGCGCTGTAGTCGAAGCTGGTCTTGGAGTACTTCTCCAGTTCCTTGGCCAGGTTAGAGCGCGGCGTGCTGGTGGAAACATTGTTCTTGTAACCATACTGTGGATACTCCAGTTGTTTGACAAAGCACATAGGCCTGGAAAATAAATGACCAAGGGGGTGGAGGTTGGACCGAGGACACTCAACTTTGCCCAGGGGGGCAGGAAGCTTGAGGGTTCGGTTAAAGAAAATGGGTAGACGCAAATGACCGTGACCGTGGAGCGTACTGTGGTGATTTCAGGCCACACTTTGGTGGCTACATTGAGAGTGATGTGGAGGAAATGGATGGGAAGAAGTGGACATCCCTGCTTGTTGCCCCTGCGTAGATATTTTATTTATGGCTGTCGTCAATAAAATCAGACCAACCTGAATTCCTCAAATGCATTCATTGATCTTATTATTTTCTTCTTTCATATGATATGCTTTTATATTCTCAATCCAGGACATTATGTGTTTGTAAGACAGTGTGTGCATGTTATAGTCAATTAGATACACACTTTTAAATTATATAACTAGATATTATTAGATTTTTCTTATCATAGCTTTTTTCTGAAAAGCAGTCTCTCACTCAAACAGCGATGGTCTAATCTCATAAAAATTAGACCAGTTTTATTCTACAGTAATCAAAATATAACTTGGAGCCTGCAGAAGTATTTCAAATTGTTTTCTCAAGATACAAGGCAACATGAACATATGAAACCAAGTATGATTGACAAGCATTAACAATACTATTGATTCATTGTCAGAGAATTCATTCATTTAACATAATGAAATATTTTTTTTACAATAATAATACACTACACTAGTTTCAGCAGTCAGCTGTACTGTAGGCATGTGAGAATGGTTTGAGAAAAGGCTTAGCACTATACCTTAAGACACGGTCAGAGGCCTGGTTAGACTTGGAACCGTCGCAGCTCTGGTGTTTCTCCTGGGCCTTGGCCAGCTTCTCAGCTGCAGCAATGGGACACCCTGACAGACTAAAATAAGACAGCAACCCTTACAGTCGCATCGATTGGACACACATTTTGGTAAGTCATAACATTACTTTGATTGGTTGGCTTGTCAGTGAGCAATCGCAGCTATCGCACATCTGTCTGTCAGTCCATACATAAACGTGTGGATTTGAAATGACTGTACCTATTTGTGGTTCAGAAAGTATTTAGATAAAATGTAAAAATAATGAATTATCACGCAACACTTTAAATAACAACGCCATTGGAAACAGCTTGCACAGTTTTGGTTGAGTGGCTAAAAATAATTCTCTGAATAGATATTTCTATATACATTCCGTGGCATACTGCTTCCATTTAACATACTCTCTCTCTCTCTCTCTCTCTCTCTCTCTCTCTCTCTCTCTGTCTCTCTCTGACACAGTTTAAAAAGGGATCTAGGTTAGAATACGGTTTAGTCCAAAACTTCTTCCAGGCAACTAACTGACCAAATGTGACAAAAGTTCATGTTGTTATCCTTAACCCCTATTATTCCCCATCCATTCTGTCAACTGTGTGACGGGCCTCGACAGGGAACTCACCTTGGACAATGGCCTGAAGCCAGTACAGTTTGTGTTCACGAACGCCTGTCATCAGCTGCGCACGGATTTGTGTACACGTTAAGTGTAATGCAGTGGCGCGAATGTGCGGTGGACACGCACCAGCATGTGGCAGCTCTCGCTAGCCAAAGTGGCAGGTTTTATGGCACAATGCGCGGTGCGTGCGTGCGTCTCCTGCATCAGTCGCGAACGCAGAGTGCAGCGGGGGCCAGCGCCACCTCCCTCTCCTCCAGCCCACCCCCAGGCCTGCACCTCTCATGTCACCCTGGCTGAGTGGCAGAAGGGTGCTAATGGCTGCTGCTACGCCCCGACTCCCTGAGCATCTGCTGCGGGTGACACTCCTCTCTCACTGTCACCTCGCCCCGTCTGACAGCGCTGGCAGGAGCGCGCAGCTATTTCAGTCCCCCCCCACACACACACACCCAACCCCTCCAACGCTGCACCTGATAGATGCAGTTTTTTCCCCCCCCCGCCGCAAGCTGATGAATGATTTATACCGCGGGAGGTGCGAACCGCCGTATTCTAATCATCGACCTCGCTGAAACTACGAGGCCGCGAAGCCGACGAGCTGCTTATTCAATCTCTCATCCGAGCCAGTGTTCTCATCGGTGCCGCGTTTATGGAGACGCGCCACGCACCGAATCAATGTGTTCATAAATAAATCAAACAAATGGAAAATGGAGGGGGGGGGGGGGGGGGAATAATTATAAAGAGAATCACTCAAATTATCATGTCCACACAGCAAAACATAAAAGAGAAAGGGATAAACGGAACAACCGGGAGCGGACAGTCACCTTTCACATGGGCGAGCTGTCACTTACCTTCGGTGTGAGTTTCTGTTGCTATTGACATGGCCGCGTCCCGTGCAGCCAGGCGTAGGACACTTAAGAACATTCTCATACATAGCCAGAACTTCGCACAGACAGCGGGGAAAGGAGTGAGAGACAGGGAAGTGTTAGGAGACCCTCGCAAAACCACACATGAGTTTTATTAGTGTGTGAGCAGCTTGGCATTATAAACATCATTAAGAAATGAGTCCGCGTGAACCCAAATGACCTCTCCTTCATTTTAATGAACACCAGTCTGAAAGGGCAGGCAAGGAGTCCCACCATATTGCCTCCACTTATCCAGCCTTTTCAAATTAGTATTCATGGAATAGGGACAGTCATGAATAAAAGGAAGTCATTTAAGTCTAATAGGACAAAGCCAGAGAGAGACAGAGGAGACCAGAAGGTTTGGGCATGCAGGGAGGGATGCAGCCAACAGCTAGCAATCATGCAAAACACAAGGCCTGAAATCGATAGAGAAGCCAGACAGATGGAATAGGACTCCTTGATAGAGTGCGCTCTGTTATCATCTGAACATTATTAGGAAGAGACTGCAGCCCTCAATACCATTTACCATTAAAACAGTCCATAAATCCCATCCCCACAGGAACCAGCCAATTAGATTAATGATCTACGGACGTCCGAGAGGACCCCGTCGGAGGACCGCGGGCGAGGGGTTGTCTCGACACCGGCGGCTCGCGTTGCCAAACCCCCCCCTCCACGCCAGCCTCATCATTATCACGTCTTTAAACTTTAACCCTTCGTCAGCCTCCCTTTCTGACATGCTAATTAGTGTTCAGCGCAGGTAACACAGCCAGGCTCACCTCCTCACCACGCCAGCCGCTACTGCATTATACATTATGTATACCCCAGCCCAGCCTTGCTTCAACCAGAGACAGCTGGAAGCAATAGAAATGGCTGGGTAGGGCCAGACCTGCTGGCACATAGGGAACTATAGGGAGAATATACTGTACAGTATAATGGTAGGCTGAATAACAGAGCTAGGAAAGAAAGAAATCCTTCTGCAGAGTGTGTATGTAGCTCCTGCACAATAGGTAAATCACTTTAAGGACGAAAACAAAGCTCCCATGTGGGGCGATTAAATATTTGATATTATACAGGAGAGGTACAAACGAGCACACACAAAAGGGAATTAATGAATTTGAGATATCATTTCATCTTCATTCTCCAGATTTCCCTAGGAATAGTCCTGATGCACTGTGATTTACGAATTAAATGAAGTCATTGCATTAATAATACATTGTCCACTCAACACAGCAAATGTGTTAATAGGTGGGAGACATGCTCCCATCGCCAGGACTTCCCGCAGGCACTCATGTATGACATATTGGCTGCATATCTTTTGGTTTACATGGTAAACATGGAAGCACCTAGCGGCTGTCTGCTTCACCCCTGTTCATGCTAACCTATCCATAACTCACTTTCTGGCAGAATTACAGTATGGGCGAAAGGCAAATATAGCCTTTGCGTGAAATATATATATATATATTTTTTTTTCTTCTCCTTTAAAGTATACTGGTTTTTCTATTTCAGAAAAGTATAAGAGCAACGTATAAATCCAAAATGGTGCCGTTTCAACAAAATAATTTCCCTAAAAAATGTTATGTCTAGCTCTAGCCTCAATGATAGGAACAGTGAGAAATAACACACACAGCACATCCCTAAATATCCAGTGACAATCAATTAAAACCCACCCTAAAATCCATTTTGAGGCTTGCCCCAGTCAAGGTCGACCACTCTGAAACAATCCAAATTTGAGCTATACTGTACTGTACTGTACTGTACACTGCAGGTTAGAGACTTATGTTGATGCAGCTCAGAGAACTAAATTATTGCTTTGCAAGATTCTTTGACACCATAGGTCTTCAAAACGCCCAGATTTGACTGTATGCTAAATAATTCCTTTTTAATTAGTGAAACCCTCTTTTATCCTGATTGTAGTCTGGGTCGTGTCAGATCATAACTTAATTTTCACACTGCAGGTAATTAAATGTCTATGGGGGATTTACTGAAGTTTGCACAAGGTGAATGAAACTAAATAACCATCTGAAATCCCTGAGAGAAAAGATAAGATAAGGCTAACTTTTATTGCTAATTCTTGGTTCTCTATGATATGATATTCTACAGATTTTCTACTGTCTTTAAGATTATGCTATTGAAATACAATAATATACTGTTAAACATTTGAATAGGGTTTATGTCATTTCTCACTATAGTAGGATCAATGCTATTTGAAAGCTATGAACAATCTAATCAAATGCACGAGAATAAATGTTTTTCAAAAACTATTAATTAAACATAAAATGTATTATTTTCCTTTACTTACAGTTACAGGGCAGACATGCAGTACATAAAACAAAATAAGATGTATGAAGTATGAAGCCTATTGCACTTTAAAAATATCAAACAGTGTAATTACTGTGTGCTCTCAATCACTGTCAACCCATCCAGTGGAAGATTTCTTACATGCAATCAACTAAATCACTGATTGACAGCTGTTGAAACGGCCACACTCACCAAACTGGAGCCATTTGACCATAATCAAGGCCTTATCTTTTAGCCAATCAGCAAGCAAAGAAAAGAAAGACCCCATGCAAAAGGTCACAGCAAACATCACAGCCTTGCAGTGCTCTTGCTGTACATGATAATAATGATAATAATAATAATAATAATAATGATAATTATTATTATTATTATTTGTATTATTATAATCTAATGACCCCACAACACATGGCATGCCCACATGAAGTGCATATGCAGGATTCATCTGCACCAACGCTTGTGTGAAGCTAGACAGGGTCAGCACCCTTACTTTCTGGTGGCACTCTGTCTTTGTGCGGACACCCGGACAAGCTTCGGTGGTGGGGGTACAAGCCTGTCACGTGACCCGTGCCGTCGCATCCTGGCGTCGGACACCGGCTCTCCTTCTTGTCTGCGCGCGACGAATCTGTGTGCAGAAGAATACCTCAATACTGTAGCATGGCACAGACGCGCGCACGCACACACGCGCACGCACGCACGTACGCACGCACGCACACACACACAGGCACGCACACGCACGCACGCACGCACTGTGAGGTGCCTTGACAGCCACACAGACTGGTATGGCAGCACCTTTCTCACAGGCATAAGGCTGATAGAAATGCTAGATTGCTTTTTTGGGTACAACACACATTACTGTAGGTCCAACACTCCAAGAGTGTCCCGCTGTGTAAAGCTCTGCAAAGACGAAGAAAATGTATGATTCTTGTGCATTGCTGTCGCCATTCCAAACATACTGTATATTGCTAGAGCAAGTACTAAAATCAGTATCGCAATCAGTACCGGACAGACATTGGCACAAGGGAGTCAAGAGAGATATGATATTATTATAGTAACAGAACACATTTAATATCAGTATACAGTGTGCCTGCTAGAATCACGATGCAAGTCACAGCTACATGTCTGTAGATACTGTAAGTAATTAAAAAAATATATATATACTGTATATCTGATGTAACAACACACATTTCAGTGGCTATTGAAAAATATGACAATTCTAGAGGCTAAGCTTTAAGAGTTAATCAATAAGTGTTGTTTTTGTTTGGTTTACTTATAGGCCTAATGGCCAAATTAAATAATACATATAAATTATCTGCATTATTATTACTCCTACTACTACTGCTACTGTACTACTATTATTACACAATCAACAATAATGACACACACACACACACACACACACACACACACACACACACACATGCTCACACACAAACGCACATGCTTGCACGCACACACACACTTATACGGGATGATATTGTCTTTCTCATCCCAAAACTTAGTTCTTATCTTTCAGCTCAGATAGAATTTCCACCAAAAAGGTATATAGCCAACCTATGCCAACTGGCATGGTTTCTCAAATGCAACCATCCACCTTCAAATCACTTTGTATCCAGTTCAAGGTCACGGATTCTTGTTACAGAGAACATTTTCATAGCATATCCCTTCTACCGGCCAATTGGGAAGGGGGGGTGGGGGGGGGATCAAAATATCATATCTTATACTTAAGTGCTACAACATGTGAATTACGGATCAGGTTGTGCAACTAATTTGGAGACATTTTCAGTGACGGTGACTTTTATCAGCAAGCTAACATGGGAAAGAGTTGGTGTAGGGACTGAGGGGAGTGTCCAGTGCCACAGTAAAACATACCACTAATTAAACTTTTACAGGCCTGTGTAACCTAGTACCTTCACCTCAAGCACTTACTGAGGACCAAAATAAACTCAGGGTCAGAATAACAGGAGGGGAACAAACAACAGACCTGGGGAGAACAAAAGAGGGAGGTGCGCCAGGGTAAAAGGAGGGCGAATACTGAGAGAGGGTGCCAGCTTTACCTAGTACCTATTCTAACTCACTGTTTGAAAGCCCACATATTACAGTGGACAGTACAGCATCACAACAACAGCCTCATCATCATCTGTGGTCTATATCACAGGCTTATGAGTGTATGTCTAGACTTGGTATGGAAATATGGTGTTACGAAGCCTCACGGGCTGTATGTAGCCTGTAGCTTTAATAATTTTTGATGTGCACAGCGTTGCCATGGCTCTTATACAGTAATGGGAATAATTTTCCTTTTCCAATAAAACACAATTATGAACACACATATGAAAACACACACACACATACAGTATATTGCCTGCCTCTCTGCCGACCACAGTCCCACAGCAGAGAGTGGAGGCAGCCAAGTGGAAGGCGTATTAGAAAGCTTAGGATATTGATTGTGGCTGAGGACGGTCTGCGCTTTGCATAGCAAATAGCCTCCATTACCATACCATCTCTGGATAATTAATGTGCAGTCAGTGGGACTGTCGTTCGTTATCGGTCACTCTGATACTGTTCAATTTCCATCTCTGCCTCGTGCTTCTCTCAGGGAGCTGGCCTCGCCCCCCAGTAAACCCCCCCCCCAGACCCCGGTGTATAAATCACACGGGAACCCTGGTCAACAAGTGTCTGCCACTGTCTCGCCTGGGGAACGATGTTATCGTGACGCAACTGTCTCGCATCCTCTCATTATTACAACATTAGCCAGACACAGGGGCCACGGAGCGCTCTTGAAAAATTTGCATTTGTGTGGCATTTAAGTTGCAATGTGCACCTGATCTGCGTTGTCTGGCATTTTAGGGGGCAATATAAACCTGCTGTGTATTAGGATGCTCACATTCGTTGCTCTTATCAGATGTCCGCCTTGTGGGAGCATACGAAACGCTTTAGCCTTTCTTATCGTGGATGAAGCACTGTTCCATAATAGACATAATGAGAGGAGTTATTAGGAGTCAAACGATGGAGGTTATGAACCAGCCGTTGTAAATGTCACTTCTGTGTCTGAGTGCACAGGCTACTGTACATCTAGGCACAGAAGCAATATGAGGCGTAACAAAAGCCAGGCGAGTCTGTACTGATTTAACACATTTAATGCACGTGAGTGTTTGTGCTGCTGGCTGGGTAATCAATATCTAAATGGAATATAAGTTGACCATAACAATAAAAACCTAAAGGGCTTCTATGTTCCCCACAGAGTGGTTCCATATCCAAAACAGTTGTCCCTTCCTAGCTTCCTTTCCCGAGTGCCTGTGCAAGTTTAAAAATAGGCAGCTTTACCCCGAGCTGCATCGAAGGGATGAGATTTGCGGTCCTAACAGGGCGTGCAGATTGCCATTACTTATGCCTGACAAGCCTACCCTCTGATGTTTCCATGCTGGCCTATTTTAACAACATAAGCTGCTGCTTGCCGCTCCCGCTGCTACTGAGATGTGAATTTCCAAATTGGCTGAAAATGCTTGTCCTGGGGTTATAGTGAGGTTTGCAGAATGCACGTGGGTTGTCTGGTCTCTCAAACAGGATAGAAATACAGGGTCCAGCACTTACACAGATAAACATTTTACCTGAGCGTGTGAGATTGTGATAAACACTGCAGTTGGGGAAACACAGACTCACATTTTTCTTAAAATACCATCTAAAGCAGTAGTTTTCATATTGCCACAACCAATAAAAAGCATAACGCTGCATAATAGTGTAAAATAAGCAAAAATTATGTTCTAACACATACAATTCAACATGCAATTTAGTCAAAATGAAATAAATATATTGGGGTCTGGTTGGGCACTAGGTGTGACATCATTTCTAGATTGTAACAAATCATCTCTAACTTATCCTCCCGCTCAGTTAGATACCCAATTAAGTTAGAGCATGTTCAATGAAACACCACCTGAAACAAAATGTTCAACTCAGATGGTAAAAAAATACGCCTGTACTTTAATTATGTACATAAATATGTATGACCCCACAGGTGATCCCTTATCTAATGTGTGAGCTTCATGTGCATCCCTTGTTGTTTGCAGTTACACGTATCATTTACCTTTATGGTAGAAGGGCTTCTTCATCCCGTCAGGTAGCCGGGCCTTACGCTCCACCCCGTAGCCGTGCCGAGGGCCGTGGTCCTCATGGTGATACCTCACCCCATCTCTCCTGGCAGTGTCGGCTGCCATTTTGTCCCGCATGGCCTTAGCGCGTTCCGACTCCAACGCGATGGCCTTTTCCAACAGCGACAGATTCCCCTTAGTCATGTCGAACACTTCCTCCGAGCGGTCCGACGTGACCGAGGTGGTGTCCTCGTCGTAGTCCCGGTGGTTGCTGTGATACCGGTCGTCCTGCGCGCAGCTGGAGAAGGCCTTCGAGCGCGGGCTCAGTTGCTCCTCCAGTTTCATCAGGTTGACCATGTCCGAGTAGTTCCTATCGAGCGTCCGCCTCTCGTCCTGGCTCTGCTGGAGGTCCTCGTAGCCGTGGTGATGGAGCTGCTGGTGGAGGTCCCCGCTGGAGTAGTGGTTTTGCAGGGGCACCCCAGGGCGGTCGTTGGACTTGGTTTCGCTGAGCTTCCGCGCCAGGTCGAAGCACTGGTTGCGGAGACACTCCAGGCTGCTCAGACACACCTCCTCGTCGCTGTCCTCCAGCTGACCGTTAGAGGTGTTCCCCGGGCCGTTACCGCCGCAGTGTCCATTCGCCCCGTTGCGAGCGCAGTCGTTCTGCAGCCCGTTGCCAACAATGCCGTTCTCATAGTCCTGTCCGTCCAGGTTGTCGGACAACACCGCCCCATGCCCTTGGGCTAGGAGCTTGAGGGAGTCCACAGTCTCCCTGACTACATCACTGTCCACATCTAACGACAGATCCCCCTTTTGCGTTTCGTCGGCCTCGTCATCTTCCTCTTCTTCTTCCTCTTCCTCGTCCTCCTCTTCTTCCTCCTCCTCCTCTTCTTCCTCTTCCTCCTCTTCTTCTTCCTCTTCCTCCTCTTCCTCCTCCTCTTCCTCCTCTGCACTGTGGGAGGAGTTGCTGTTCATCTCGGACTCCGTCATGGCGCGGTAGGCGGCGTCCTCTGCGATCTTGCCCAGGTTGAGCAGCGACTTGGCCACCAGCTCGTCGTAGTTCTCGTACTCCTCGTTGTTGTTGTTGTTGTTGTTGTGGTTGTTGTTGTTGTTGTCGTCCTTCTCCGTCGCCGGGGCAGATTTGGCGTTAGCGATGCCGCAGCCGTCGGCCTCGCCGCTGTCGCCGGTGCTCATCAGATCGTCCTCTGTCAAGCAAACAACAAATGTCTTGTAATTTAATTTCTGTTATTGTATTTTATACTGGTAAATCCGATTTCAGAGCATGGTCTGTCTCAATTGGATAAGGAACTCTTTGCTTCCCCCAATAATTTACTTTGAGTCTTAACAGCAGCTTGCATACTGAATTGTGAATCAGCCCAGGAAGCGAAATGTTCTATATTTCACCCTTTTCAGGAAATTGAAACATGGCATATGTTCTAAAAATATATATCTTTTGTGGTGTATAACATGAACTAAACCACCGTATGCATAATACTGTATGTGACATAATTAACAGCCCCTATGTAAGAATACATAGTTCTGTAGGCAGCATTTTCATTTACTGTAAATTAATAACATGTGATGTAAATGAGATATACTGTACTGGAACCTCGGTGCTAGAAAGTGCTGAGACTTCCGGAGTGACTTCACGAAGGACAGTAAATCAAAACGGATTCTAGAATCATATGCTTGAAATAAGACACTAGGGTGAAACTGAGTTTCAAAATTGAAATTAACACATTTTAGCAACAGTGTCCAAGAACTGATATTTTGAAGGGCATAGAAAATCATATTTACACATTTAATATAATAGTTTTGAACATTTCCAATAATAGATTATTTGGTGAATGAGTACCCATAAAACCAAGGATGATATCCACGGCAATTTTATTGCTAATCTAATTCCTGCTATCCTAAATCTAAAAAAGTAGCAATTTGATAGCAATACAAAAATACAAAATAAATGCAAAATTAATACAATATAAAAAAATGCATTTACAGTACATAGAGAAGCTTCAAATGTGACCACCAGCATATTTATAATGAATTAAGTCATAAGTCGTTAGAAGAATTTCCTTCTTTCTGAGGCAACTAGGGTCAGCTACAATATATGATGCAAAGAGATGAACCCTTGCCATTCATCATTTTCAAGCAAAGTTATTTTTTCATTCAATCAGCAATATCTTTAGAGTTCTTTTCATTGCCTAATTGATTCTGACAGACTGCAAAAGGTTACGGAACCTCTTCTATCAGTAATTTCAAGCACTCACTCTTTGGAGCTCTTCCAATCCATCCTTTCACATGCCCAAACTGTCAAAAGCACATCGTTCACATTGGAGACATTCTCCACTTACATTAGAGCAAGGGAAGGAAAAGAAACGACCCAAAGGCCACTACAAAAATAATAAATGTGAATTTGATTTCTAGAGGGAGTGAGAAAATCACCTGACAAAACACCACTGAAGTGTAATTTGCCGTGATGAAATATTAATTATCGCTAGGTTGAAAGACGGCCCTGCTGTAGCAGTGTACACATGAATTTACATTTACATAGTAACTTCAAAGTTGTATAAAATGAATATACTGTAGCTATCTGAAGCTGTGCAGGTGTTGTATGTGCATAGTGCATACACAATGCACATTACTGTAATGCTAACCAACACATTGTGCAGAGACTACACACACGTGTATAATTTCACACCGCGTTGTCATGCCACACACACACACACACACACACACACACACACACACACACACACATGCCCATGTACATGCAAACTCAAACACACACAAACAAACAACACCACACTGACACGCATTAGATACGGTAAGGGCTTTGGATTGGAGAAGACAGAACCATGAATGCCCATGCGTAGCTTGACATGCGAAGGTGTCTAACAGCAACCCAGTGCACCAGGGTTTTAATTTTTGATGTATGAAACATGGCACAGGAAAGCAATTTGAAGAGCAATCAGGCTATACAAAGGGGATATGGCAGTGGGGAAAAGACAGGCAGCCATGCCCTGAAATGCCTTTGGATTAGCTATACAGCTACATGCATGCCACCGAGAAACACAGAGAAGATTCACACAATGCACCCTCTTATTACATTCAGCAGATTGGAATCTGCCTATCCATGCCTCGACTCTGTTGAGCGTATATAGGGAGGAAAAAGCAATGATGCGTGGCGTATTTTGTAGAATAATGGGCGTGTGCAACAACATGCCCATTACAAGGGAGAAACAGCTCTTTTTCCAAAAAGCAGGTACGCTTTGCAATCATACAGTAACTGATCAAGAAGAAGAAGAATGTAAAAGTATTGGATGACGACATGTGATGCTGACATGTCCCGATAACCAATCAGTAGCATGGTTGAAAGAGTGTGTTAAACGTGGCACAGTCCATGAAAGAGCTTGACATCCAATGCTGATTTCTGAGTAGTTCATTTCTGAGTAGTTCATTCTGGAATACCTTGTCAGATGCCTTCTCAAGTCATTATTGTCATGACTGTAAGCCATCATTCCACACAAATACAATATAGTCTAAAAATACGCGAAGCATATTACAATGCAGCACAATGATTGGCTTTTTTTTTTTTTATATATTTGCCTACCCTACAACTAGGCAATGCATAAAGAGGAATTAATTAAACATATAATAATAATGACGTGGAAAGTTTGTAGACTAAATGAATGTGCATTCAGCATCTTTTATTCAACAATCATCCTTTTCAACTATTTTGTCTTCTAATTAAAGGGGCGAGCATGTATGATTTTAAAGCTATGTAATTTGTTAGGAATGTCATGCTTCCAGGTATAAATGAGTGAAATGCTCTGTGACAATATCTGCTCTGATTGATACCCTCTCCCTCCATAGAAGCCAACTGAGCCAGCTAACCAAAGATTTTTGACTTTTCCCGATTGGTCCAGCAAATCTACCTTGCTTGTCAATCATATGACTGCACACAGCAGGTTTGCAAATGGCTTTACAATGGCAGAACAATGGGCTCCAAAGGAGGGGAGTACAGGAGAAGCCTATGGGTTTTGGCTTATTGCTTTTCAAAATCTTATATACTTTTGTCCTTTTTTTGTTATCATTGCAACTCTCACATCCTTCCAAATATTGAATTCAAGATCAAAAATGTGTACAGTACAGGTTCTTCTCAGTGCGCCATTCAAAGATCATTTATAAAAGCATGAACATAGTCACTCCAAGTGCCACTGCTTGTCTTTCTGCTTGCTACTAGTGGGAGTCCAATTCACATGGGGGCCAATTTGGTGTGTTCTGTTTGATCCAATTAAATGACAATGCACCTTTATTTAAAAAGAGATGTGTGTTTTATTATGGCCCCTTGCCCTGGAATGAGCTGCAGGTTAAGATCAAACTTTGGCACACTCATTGGCTTGGCTAACTGTTACTGTAAATCTGCCTGTTTTCATGTCCATGTTGGCTATATGTATATATGTATTGTATTTGTATAATTTTTTACTGAGTTTCCATCTTGGCCAGGTCCCCCCTGTAAAAGAGATTATGTCTAAATGGAACTTCCTGGTAAAATAAAGGTAAAATAAAACTATGTTGGTGATGACGTTACATACTGTTTTTGCTACGCGAACCAAAATGAATGAGTGCACATATTCTCGCTTAATCCCAGCATATACCCTGCTACACAGAGAAACATTTAGAGACGAAGGTGGCATTTTGGGTGGTGGGTGACCAAGTAGCCATGAATATAGAGCAGGCAGGCGTCAGGTTTTCTAGCAGTGGCAGAGGCAATGAACAGAGCTGACAGGATAGTTCCTGCAGCTTAAATAGGCCACCCTCGTTAACAGTAGCTACTGTGATTGGTGTGCGAATACGAGGCTGTCAGCAACAGCGCTGTGCCTGAAACGCTGCTCAATAGAACTTAGCGTATACGTAAATGGACAGAAGCTACGGCTATTGGAAAACACTGTCAGCCTGTTGACATGTGGAGTAGATAGTAGGAACAGTCCGTTATCTTGATGTTGAGGCCAACGGTTCTGACTCTAATGAACAACCAGTCCGTGGAGATGTTTCCATGTGCCGACAAGGAAGAGAGCTTGGACACAAGGATGGGAAGCCCACGTGACAAACAGGGTTAACACACTGCTCTCTCAGAGTCTCACTCTTAATTGGACTTGAAGGCGCTGTCAGGTCCAATTGGGGAGGCGGGGGGGGGGCGTGCAGAATCTGTTGGAGAGCAACCTGCCAAACGTGGTGCCGGGGCACGAGGAGTTAGCATATTGGGCAAGAGCTTCGCCACGTCCCGACACTAGCATGCCATGCTGAAACATGATTTATCACAGGATAGAGTGCTTATTGGATTTATAATAATTTTCAATGTTCATGTCTCTGCGTCGAGCATTGAGAAGATGATGCCCTTCATTCAAGTTGCAGATGTTTTCTGTGTGACATTATTCATAGTTTAAAAAATGGATTTGCATTAGATGAATCCTACACAAACTATACAATGTGTTGCATGCATGAATACAGTTTCAGTTGCAAACATCTCTCCAAAAGTAAACTAAATAAAACTGGAAAGTTATGGTAGCAGGCATACTGTAAACAGCACATGCAAATATAGGCATTAAACAAAACAAATAAATATATTAAGCACACATAAAACAAACAAGATCAAAGCTATAAAAAGCCACCATATGAATAATATATTTATTTAGGAATAATAAATCTCTGCAATTCTGCAATTTCACTGCGATGTTATAGATATTTGATCTCATTCCAGTCTGAAGCACAATTGCATGCGGTGTTGACTTTTGAAAACAGCACTGGACTCACACCAGCGCTTTATTTAGCCCAGTAAAAATAAAGGAAAGATAAAAATAACAATAAAATAAATGAGTAGCGCTTTATTAACAAAGCACAAGGAGGAACCTCCTCACCTTGTCCTTGACTCTGCTCTTCCTCCTCCTCGCCCTCTTCATACTCCACCTCCTCCTCGTCCTCCTCCTCGCCCTCCTCCACCCTCTCGTCCTCGCCCTGCTCCTCCTCGTCATCTTGCTCCACCTCCACTTCCTCCTCGCCCTCCCCTCGCTCCACCTCGCCATGCTCCTCGTGCTCCATCTGCTCGACGTTATAGTCCGCGTATCCCTCCTCCTCCTCCTCTGCCACTTCTCCCTCCTCCTCCTCCTCTATCGGTCCCTCTTCCTCCTCCTCCTCCTCCTCCTCCAGCTCCTCGGTCCCATCTGTCTCGTAGCACTCCTCCATGGTCGAATTGTCCATGTCATCTAGGTAGGTGTTCCTCTTTGGGGAAGGCTCCAGGGTTGGTCTGTCCACAATTTTCCTCTTCTTGGCCAGAGGACACCCATACACGCTGCAGAGGAGAGATAAGATGGTGGCTGTTAGCCGCATTAGCTTCACCTGGCTAACTGCAAATGCTAACGCTACTTTAAAATGGAGACATCAGTGCCAATTAAGGAGTCTCTACACATGAACTACCTCTGCCTCCAGACTAAACAATGCCTCCAAGGTACTAATGCTGGTTTAGGGCACTATTGTGGGACACAAGTTGATTTAATCAACCTTTATTGCGCTCATTATTGCAATCATTAACAATTATGTAATTAGAATATAACTGATTTGGTATAAATAAAGCATTAACAGGGGAGAATAAATGTTCATTCTTTCAGAGAATTCTCATTACTACTGTATAGTTTGCTGTATAGAAGGCCCAATATGATTTTGCATAATGCACTATTCCACAACGTATTGGTGGTTTGGCAGACTGATGGTGTCCTTGCTATGACATGTACAGACTCACAACAGGCGCAAAACAAAAATGTTATTTTGGGTGAAAAGCCAAGCTGTGTTCTGATTAATTAAATATTGCCAAGGCACCTCATGTTTTAATGTATTCTCTGGCTCCCCTTGGCAGCAAGGTGACAGATCCTAATCTGATAATCTGAAAATCTGTGTATTCGCTCAAGATATTGATCAGAGAGTCTTAATCCATTTCACCCATCAAAACCTCCTAGAGCCCAAAGCAGCAACTGGACAACAATATAAGATGTGTGACTGTTTGTGCAGAGGTGTGTGTGTGTGTGTGTGTGTGTGTGTGCGTGTGTATGAGAGAGAGAGAGAGAGAGAGAGAGAGAGAGAGAGAGAGATAGAGAGAGAGAGAGAGAGAGTGTGTTTAAAAGAT
>JAODUK010000015.1:4851244-4872248 GCA_027564635.1 Typhlichthys eigenmanni
CCCCCCCCCCCCCCCCCCCCCCCCCCCCCCCCCCCCCCCACGAGAGAGCGCCCGGTTCGGCTAATTTTGGGTGACAGCTGAGGGAGCGCGAGAGGATGCGACGGCGGTGCGCGGCGCTTTTATTTGCCGTCATATTAGCGTCTGTGCTCAGCATGGGCTGAAGCTGTGGCCAGTCATTAGCATCACACGCCATTCGTCTGCCTGGCGTCGGAATGAGGCGGCTGATGCATGCGTCCTCAGTGGCTCGCCCATACCCTTGTTTGTTACACAGCGTATCCGTTTGGCTTTCATGGCTTCCATCTGCGTCTCATTCCTTTGTCTCATGTCTATCTCTCTCTCTCCCTCCATCATTGCCACATGATCACTGGTTCTCACTCATCATCTCACCTGTTTTCAGCCAGCAGCTGCCTATCGTTCCTCCAGTCCTGCCCTACACCAGTATCTCTCTGTATTCCCACCACTCCTTTCTCTCCCCACTAGCTTCTAGTTGTCTCTTGATGCTTTTATCTGCCTTGGTTCTTTGTCTCTCTCTCTCTTTCTCTCTCTCTCTCGCTCTCTATTTATCTCTCTGTCTCTCTCTCTCTCTCTCTCTCTCTCTCTCTCTGTCTCTCTCTCTCTCTCTCTTTCTCTCTGTCTCTCTCTCTCTCTCTCTCTCTCTCTCTCTTTCTCTCTGTCTCTCCCTCTCTCTCTCTCTCTCTCTGTCTGCAGAGCACACTAGGGGAGGGAATGCACCACCTCTGGCTGTGCCCCTATCCAGCTGGAAGATCTATAGACACATGTGGCAGGGCACCGTCTCCATGGTGATACCCTCCAGAAATTCGCAAGGGATTTGCCATTCCTCGCCGACAGTCAGGAGAAACGAGGGGGAGAGAGACAGTGACAGACAGACAGATGGAGAGACGGAGATTGAGAAAATGAGTAGTGTGTAGAGGAAGAGATAGAGCCAAAGACCATGCGCGTGCGCGCGCGTGTGTGTGTGTGTGCGCGTGTATATGTACTACTCTATATGTTGTCACGGGTACGTCCTACTGCGCATGTACATATACAGTATGGTGGTGTGCATGTGCAGAAAATCGAGTAATATACCCCAGCAGAAGCGTGAAAATGTGTGCGAGAGAAAGAGACAAAGAGAGAGAGAGAGAGAGAGAGAGAGAGAGAGAGAGAGAGAGAGAGAGAGAGAGAGAGAAAAGAGGATCATTTCATAGCTGTCATGCTTCTCCCGCTAGCAGAAGGGAACAAAAGACAGTGTCTTGGTGCAAGAGTCTCAGCACGTGGCAGACACTGCAATTTGGGGCGTTTTCAGACGACTGGGCTCTAGCTGTAATTTCAGCTGCTACAACACACACACACACACACGCGCACACACACGAACACATGGGAATGACTGTCAGTTTGTCCAAAAACTCATAAAAGTGACTTCAAATCTGTGCCGTTGTGGTTACCATCCATGTCAGGAAAATCTGCATGTGCGCTTCTGTGCTGAGGGTATGTGTTGCTTTCTTGCATCTGTGCCCAAAATTCACCCCGGTGACATGCTGTTGTTCAGATACGTTGCCTCTACCTCCGACAAAGCATGTTTACAGGATGTAATGATAGAAATACCCAAGCCTGTTATACAATTGATCATACTGCATATTGGCATATTGGTTGTCTTTACAGTATATGCAATACTTATTTGCCCTGGCCTCAGATACTGTAAGATACATTAGCCAAATACCCAACAAAACATCTAATGGTGTCCCCTCCTGTCTTTCAAAGACCTAGGACAGTGGTCCCCAATCCTTGTCCTAGAGGGCCATGCTTTAGATGTCTCCCTGCTCCAACACAGCTGATTCAAATGAATAGCTTGTTAAAATGACCCATTGATTTGAGTCAGGTGTGTTGGAGCAGGGAGACATCTAAAACATGCAGGGCAGCGGCCCTCTAGGAGCAGGATTGAGGAACCCTGACCTAGGACATTATGTGGCCATGATGCAATGTGGGGCAGCTGGCTAAACATTGATAATTCCAATCATGTCAAGTGAGGATCAGTAATTCTTGAGAACGCTTGCTAATTCGAGCTCAAATCAAAACAATATCCCTTTGCAGCGCCGCCTCACACCATTTAAACTAATTGTGAAGCAAAACGTAGTACTACAGCTTTGTTGTTGTGAGCTGTGTTCGCCATTTGTTTATGTGCCTATTTACGGAGCCTGGGCTGTGTCGAAATATTTTTTCAACACGCACAGAGAAGGGTAAGCTAGCGAAATGCGAGGAGATATTTGGTGAATTTGACAAATAGTGTATAAGCTTACAATTAGCTTGCAATAGCTGACTGTACAGTACCTTTAAGTTGCATACAGTACATTTTTAGACTTCTACTTACTCCAATTAATTTCCCCAACAAAACAACTGACAGGATCAAACGATAAACATGTTATTTTTAATAAACATTCTGTTTCAATAACTAAACATGCACAAACATGACCAGTCTTTGTTTATTTCATACTCCTCAATGCAAAAGTAGCACATATAATTCTGGTTGTGTATACTAGATGGATCTGTTGTAATACTGATACATGTATCATACAAGCCAATTTACATGAATTGGTACTGGAAGTCCTGAGCAGAAAAGCTAATCGGGTAGCAGATTCAGGGGATGTAATATGGCTATCTGTCATCCTGGAGCTAAATTCACTCCTGGATTAGCCAGGTAAGGAGTCTCTCCACCGGTGTAATGACTTCAATCAATCACCCCAACACAGAGACGCAGGGAGAAGCCAGTAAGTTAGCCGCTATCCTGGCAGCCATTTTGGAAGAGGAATTCCTTCATGTAGTAAATACATTTGTCTGCCTAAACTGCAATGGCAGCTCTCACAATAGTTTATTTCAATGAGCTAGGAGACAAATTGAGGTGACGGGCAAGTTGATTGTGACGGGGAGTTTACGGTTTGGCTTACCAACTAAATAACCCATTGCCACGGTAACGGCTGCTATTTAGAACATTATCTACGACATCCGAGAGTCATTTTCATGGCTGCGAAACGGAGCGGTGCAACAAATACAGGGAAATGATGCTTGGTCGCGTGTATCCACGCTGCTGTCTTGTATACCCGGCCGCCTCGGTCTCCTGGACAGCAGAGAGCTCTTGACGTTGATGTCATTTGGTTGGCAGCTGGCCCGCGGGGAGTGCTGGCCGGCCGGGGTGGGGGCAAGGGTGGGGGCATGGGTGAGGGTTGGGGGTGAGAGGTCACTGATGTATCAGGGCCATAAGCAGGGGCCCTGAGCGAGCTGCCCACATCCACCGACCGCTCTTCCCCCACCCGCAGCAAGCCTCTCGCTCGCTGGCTGCACATGCTATGTGATTCCCTTTGATGTGTTCTCCTCCGGGAAGCGCGAGGAGAAAATAAGCGGGGAACATGGAGGGAAGAGAAGCATAAACACCACCTGTTTATCTGACACCGTAGCGTCAGGTAGGTCGACACTGGCTTGTCATAATAGCGCAGGAGGCAAATAAGGGAAGAGAATTCAAAGAGAAAAATGAACAAACACGGAAGCCGCTTTACATTTGGTGGGGGGGGCCTTGGTTTTGAAATGCTTTTAGCACGTGGTTTATGCTGCATTAGATGCCCGTGTGAGGAGTGGACATTCACCAGGGAACAAAGTACCACTGTTCTTTTATGTTCTGAGGGCAAATCCATGGGATAAATGCACTATACCATTATATCGCAGGCGGGCGGGTGTACAGTTCCTATGGTGACTACAGTGATCGTATAGTGTATATACTGTATGTTCTTTCTGATATAAGGCAGAAATAATAATAATAATAATAATAATAATAATAATAATATTAATAATAACGCGTTAATGCTCAAAGTATATGCAAGCCCGAGTCAAAAGTGCACGCGCCTTTGACAGGCAAGATAAACATCTACTCTGCAATATACTTCCTATTTTGGTGAAGCTCTTCCAATTAAAAATGATTCGCCAACGATTCGTGTTCGGGCGACAGACACTTCACAGAGGGGGACTGATGGCATGGAAGCTGTTGTTCTGGGGCAGGATTTGATTAATGCGACCTTATCTGGGCGTGCACATGGAGGCAAAGGGCGTGCTGAGCCTGGCGGAGGATGATGTCTGCCCGAGCGCTCGCTTTCCTCCATCTCCTGCGTTTCCGGGGCCTATCTCGGGGCACAATTGTTTGCCTCTTTCCCTTGTGACGTTTGCACCCTATCTCTCCTCTTCGCCTCCCCCAGAATTCCTCCGTCACCTCCCTCTGGTTTTTATCTTTTTGTGTTTAGTGTGCTCCTGCTCTGTCTCTGTCACACTGTAAGCTATGCTTTTATGTCTCCCTGTCACGCTTTTGTCCCCCTCCTCCCTCACACAGCCTCCTCATTAGCCCATTCCCCTGCTTCACCTCATGCCAGCCACCTCCTCTCTGGGTCCACCATTTATCCACTTTCTCCTCTAGCGCCTCCTTCTGCCGGATTCCATCTTTCTTTTCAATCTCATCACACAATAATATATATATAATAAACCTCACATTGTCATGTTTTTCTCCCGCTCCTCGTCCTTTAAATCTCTCTCCTCTCCTCTCCTGTCTGTCTGTCTGTCTGTCTGTCTGTCGCTTTCCTGCTACAATATCTGGCCCACTTCCAATGCTTTTAGTGAGAGCTATCTGTCAAGCTATGAATAATACAGGCTCAAGGCTGGCGCTAGCTAGCTAGCTAGCTATGTGGAATCCAAATGAGTTCTACAGCAGGAAGAGAGCACTTGACTTTTAGCTTGGCAACGCGCTCTCCCTACCAAGACAGGCAATTACTCAGCCCACAGCCCCAGCTGCAGCCGTGGCAATCATAAACGCAACCCCTCACATCCCCATGTCTACATACACACACACACACACACACACACACACACACACACGTACTCAAGGATGCAGGGATGGAAGAGGAATGCAGATGCACACCAAACCATTGTCACACCTGCTAATACGCACACCGCACACACACTCACACGAGGTTATATGCCATTTTTAGTGCAAACGTAAAACGTAACATATGCAACAAAGCATGGCTCACATCAATCAATACTTCATCCTGTCTTATGTTGTGAATCGACAGTGATTGGCGCACTCCTCCATCGGCGCGGCTTCAGAATAACTATAGGGTTTGCCACGCGTGTGTGGCACTATATGTACTGCAACACAATTTGTTCTGCATTGAAGCCTGCTAGGTGACCGCGTAACGCCGTCCATCATCGGCGCAGCGTGGGATGCAATTACAGAATGCTAGGCAACGGCAGGTTGCGCAGGTAAAAATAGTGATCCAGGATGAAGACGTGTGCATGAGTCTGGCATGTGGTGTGTCTCTGCGTGTGTGGGTGGGGTGCGTGTGCGTGCATGTGTGATTGTGTGTGGTAATTGTGTGTGGGGTAATGAGATCTGGTTAGTTGTGCTCTAGAGTGTCTTATTAACAAATAATAACGGCGCTCCTTTGTTTTTTTTTTACCTCTCCGCCCATCCATTATTCACATCTCACAGATTTACTCATGATTCATTTATGGGAGCATCTTGTGCGGCCCAAGAAACTAAATGTCACCCGGAACATCACCGTCAGAGTTGTGTGCGGTGCGAGCAGGCGCGGGTGTCTATGAGTGCTTGCACTGTGTGTGCGATGTGTGTTGTGTCGGTGGGCGTGAGGGGTGGGACGTTAGCGAGCGCGAATGTGCGCACGGTGCGCGCTGCGACTTTGTCGTTGTGCGTGCGAGGGTTCGGTGCCATGCAGCTATATTCAGCCGTTACAGTGAGCCGGCTGTCCTGCATCTTGCAATGGTAAACCAGGGCTGTCCTAACAATACCCCCTGGGAGATGAGCGGCAATGCAACAACACAGCGGCGGCAGAGCACTGCATCTGGGAACGTGCGCGCACACACACACACACACACACACACACAAACACACAGGAGTGCGAGCGATAGAGTGCTGTTGAAATAGATGAGGCGGATCTTGGTGGATCAGTAACAAGGGCTACAGCGGGGCCATTCTGCCATTCAAACCCCCTGGTGTTAAATCAGCATGACGGTCTGTGTACTTGAGCTGGATTCTCTCCCCGCTCAAATTGTCAGGTTGGAGAGAGACACTCATCTGGGAATTCTGCTCTACATGTGAAGTAGGTTGCCCGTGTGTGTGTGTGTGTGTGTGTGTGTGTGTGTGCGTGTGTGTGTGTGTGATGGGTTAGGTGTGTCGGCATGCGGACACGTGCGTCTATGTTCCCGCTGTGTGTCTGTGAGCGTGCACTCGTGCTACAAACGTGCGCGTGTAAAAGTGCTGCCCTCTGAGTTTCCTGTCTCACTCCAGGTGAAGAGCCTGCTCCGGAGGCTCTGCTTCAGCTGAGGGCACTTGAAGCTAGACTGCCGCCAGATATGGGAAGCAAGCACCTAGCTGGGAGGTCTTAATACATATGTACGCTGTCCTCCTGGTAATACATTGTATGGCACATTGTAATGTGCATTACGGCATACAGTACGTCTAGAGGGAGAGCCTAGTAGAGGTTGTCTATGTCCAGGTTTCGATTCCCAGCACAAGCCTTTGGTGTGTTTAGCAACATGCCTGTCTGTTCTTACTCTAAATCACGTTATGCAACTTGTGATTAAATAGTTGTGCATGCTATTACACTTTGCAACTGTCATTTTAGACAGAGCCTTCCTTCCCCCTATAGAAAGAAAGAAAAAAACATGTTTTATCCACAGTGTCTAAGAGTACTACACTACCCACAATCATAAAGATTAAGAGTGATGTCTGATTGGTGGAGTTCATTGAAATGTTTATAACCCTCAAACGTTGCTGCTAGCACAAAAATGTACGATTGTTACATTTACGTTCACAGTGCAACTTTGAGTTCTCACTCTGACCTGCTGTGCTGTTTTGACGCAAATGAGAATATCACTACACAATCACTACAGGTCAGGCTATGTACTGGACTAGTGTTGGTGAGGGCCAACTTGTGGGTATGAAAGAAAGTTTTGCAGACAGGCTAGGGCTGGACGATTTACCTAAAATCAAAATCACGATTAATTGAACATTGTACCTCGATTACGATTAAGGAACAATTCTTTTGCCTTTGTTTTGCTTCCATCCAGTTGTGAGGACGGGGCAGAGTCATGTGACTACGCTCGTGGTATAGTTAACCTAACAGTATAGTTTTTACTTTTGTAAAAATTATTTATAAAATCAGGATTTAGTTTTGCTAGCAAAGGGCTAAAACATTAAATAATGAAAACTACAGGAGTCATAAATATTAGCTTAAAGTAAAATATATTTACAGTTAATAATGTACTCACCCTGATGTGTAAAGGCCAACGCCCACCAAAGGCGTCGACGTGCATCAAGAGATTCCCGATTTTTTTAACTAGTTCTTTTTAACGGTTTAGCCAACGCCCACTGGCAGAGTCTGACGCGTTAATGCCAAGGTTAAGAACGTGGTTGTATTTCTTGGGCGTCAAGCCATAAACACGCATTTAATATCTGCATGTTTCTGAGCTCCTCCGTCAATATGACTGAACGTTGCATTCCTTGACGCACCGTCGACCGACGCCGCCAGTGGGCAGCGGCCTTTAGGTAATTTCCCGGTACGGTAGTACTGCGTCAGTCACGTCATGCATTTGGAATCAGTTCGCATTTCTCTCACTGCACCTACCAATTGTAGGCATTTGGATCTGTGATATTTCAGAACCATTCAATTTCATGAAATTCATTTCATTGAAATATTATCGCTAGAAGGGGGGCGGCGGCGGGAATAAAGTTAGATATTTGCTTCGAAGCTGGAAGCAAGAAGAAAGCTATCTGGAAAGCTGTAGAAGACCTACGAGGCGTAGATAGATTAACAGTAAACCCACCTTGTTTTATAGTAAGTTGTCTGTCATGCATTAGGAGTCTGTTCTGTTCTGCTCTGATAAATGGCTTGTATATGCTTAATGTGATGCCAGCGGAGCTGCAGTGTTACCAGCCAGTGATGTGATGTTTAGATTCGATGTACGTCTGTCGTGGTTACTACTGATAGTAATAGGTCTACTATCTGTAAAACGTGTCTTCTTATTTCTGACGCTCTTGATTGAACAGGATAATAATTTAAATTAAAAATATTTCATTTTTTATTTAAAAAACATCCTGGGCAAATTACGTCGGTTAGAGGTTTTGAATGTCTGCTTCGACACACAGCTTCGATTACTTTTCGGTTAATCGTCCAGCCCTACAGGCTACATAGTTTGGTAGCGAACATCAGTTTATACAGTTTCTACATGAAACTACAGTATCAAAGTCATACTAAATATGTTATTATCATGCTGCAGTGAATACACTATATGCACTATATACACATAATACAAACTACTGTACAGTATTATACTAATAACAATACAGTATAATCATTAAAATAATGAGAATTGTTCAATTCAAGAAGAAACGCTATGCATTTGCAAGGGATTCTGGGATGAGCAGTTCCTTCAATCTTAAAATAATTATGTACAATTGTACTTTTGCCCTTTTTCCTTTGTTTTTTTGTTCAGAAATAATATTTGTAATATTTGGATTTTCTAAAAAATAAATGGAGTGGATGAATGGGAGATTCACTTTCAGAACCAGAGCTGTTACTGTAAAACAGTAGGTGGTCACTGTTGTGCGCTCTATTGTTGAACAGGTTTTTAACTTGCCCTAACTTGATTAGCCATCTGACTAGGAGTGGGCGGATAGGTTAGATATAATTGATTATTATACAATCAAGAAAGTAGAAACCTGGTGCCAAGAGAATAATTTTGGGACGTTAGACAGACAAAAAAAAATTGTCCAGCCAGCCATGTTGTCCTTTCAGACAACATGTCTTACCACAAAAGAAGAAAAACAAAAAGTTTCAGAGTCTGCTAACCTTTGCAGAAAGTTACAAAAAAAACAAGCAAAAAAATGAAAACAAAGAATCTACAAGTGGTTTTTAATGAAGCATCTTTGCAACACCACAATTCCCAGACATTAGTTGACTTTGCAGGCACCCTGGTTGACACTGTTTTGCGTTTACGTCGTACTGCTGGTTCGTTCTACTACTGCAGATGACCTGCATATTCTCATTCTGTTCTCTGCAGTGCTGCCTGCTCTTATGTTGGCCTAAGTGCTTTGAGTGCATGGAATAGTGGAACAAGCAGAATGAAGAGGGCCTGTGTGTGTGTGCGCGTCTGCATGTGTGTGTGTGTGTGCGCGTGTCCACGTGTACGCGAGAGTAAATAGCATTCCTACTGTAGATATGGCATTTAAGTGTCTCTCCCTTTACACTGCAAGAGAGCCATTATCAGCGTGTGTGTGCGTGTTTATGTGCCCGTGTGCGCTTGTACGCGGCTACAAATAGATTTCCGAGCCATTCCTCCCATCGTCTCCATGGTCCCATATACCCTTCTCTTCCCATCCCTCTCTCATTCATCATTCCACCCTTCTCGTCCTGTAGCCAGAGGTCTTCACTAAGGTGTAATTTGGCTCCCGCTGTTCTCTAATTTCTGCCTTAGTCAGGAGGGGGCGTGGCTGGCCCCCCAGACACCATGGATACAATCTGTCAATCATTTCCCCCGACCAGGAAATTGCGTTTAAAGTGTGAGTAATTATTAAGTCTGCCCTGAGTGGGTTGAATAGAACACCCTATCAGTTTGGTGAGAGAGAGAGAGAGAGAGAGAGAGAGAGAGAGAGAGGGAGAGGGAGAGGGAGAGAGGGAGGGAGGGTGAGGGTGAGGGTGAGGGTGAGGGTGAGAGAGAGAGAGAGAGAGAGAGAGGCCAGGCCAGGTGGAATTCTAAGAATTGCTGTATATTTCTGGAAGGAATATGGTTAACTCTCTCTTCTCCATGGCTTCCCCCTCCTCTCTCCTCTCGCCCATCTCCTTTCACCTCTTGTTCTCCCCACCGTCCATCCCTTCATTCTCCGGTCCTGTTTCCTCCTTGTCAACATTCATTTTCTGTCTCATCTCACGCCTTCAGACACTGAGCCAACAGTGTAGTTTCCTACAGTGTATTCCCCATACAGTGACTTCCTATACAGTAAGACTACACACTAGTGGCCCTGCGCTACCTTTCTTATCGAGCTTGCCCTGTCCTACCCCCACCCCGAGGGAAGGACAGATGGAGGGGGACAATGACATCTATTAACAAAGTGCAGGTATACCTGGCAACAAGATGAGAAATCCTTCTGCACTGTCTTTGGTGGGAAACATCACCGTGGGAAACATCACATTGCAGCTAACACAAGGCTTAAAGTGAATTTATAAAGCAGCTGCAAACTGCTTAAAAAGATGAAAACTGGCAGAGGATGTTTTAGGATGTTAAAGGTTCACTCCTTGATTGCATTATTATTATTATTATTATTATTGATTGCATAATAATCAATTTCATTGATCGCAACAGTTGAAACTTATGACTGTTTTTGTCATCTTGGGAAAAACTTCAGCTGGCCTCTGATTGACCCGACTGTTTAACGCTTTTACATTGAGGGGTTCCTGACTGATACTGAAATGAAGTTGTGGTGTGTGTCAATAGTGTGTGCCAAAACAATGTTTTTGTACTGCTAATATACAACAAAAGTACACATCTAATTGTAAGCTAATACACGTTTTGTCAAATTCACCAAATAGCTGCTAGCTTACCATTACCAGATACTTCAACACAGCACTGGCTCTGTAAATAACATAAACAAAGTGGCAAACACCGCTCACAATGTGTTCCAATGTGTGGGGCGGAGCTTTTGAGGGAGTTTGTTTTGATGTGAGCTAAAAGTTAGCAAGCGTTCTAAAGAATGACTGACTCTGCTTAAAGAGTTACAGAACAGAATATTTGTCCCTGAATAGGTTTATAGGTTGACGTTCAAGATTATACCTCATCTCCTTCTGAAACTACTATGCAGCTCAGCATGGTGGGAAAGTAGATAGCCCTTCAGAGAAGCTTCTGCTACGGTATCATGGCCAGAAAATGGTGTTGCCAGTTCATGACTCTCACATGTTAACACACGTGCTTAATGCTAATCCATGAAGACGCGTACACATGCATACACACATGCATGGGATCCAAACAAATTTACTGTAAACACTTCACGACACACTTTCTCTTCCTCACAGACACGCACACACACACACACACACAGATAGCTGTGAATCTACAGTACAGTAACACATATGGGAGACTTCATAGAGGGTCTTATGGCATGTGTAATGCCTCTGGAGGCACGCAGCCATTCAAAGGCTGTGTGTGTGTGTGTGTGTGTATGTGTGTGTGTGTGTGTGTATAGCAGGGAAGGGTGGAGGCTACGGTTGGTATGCCGACGTTTAAAGGCGCAGGGGGAAGGGGGGAGGTTTAGAGGGGAGGAGGGTAATTAACATATTAATGACCCCCACCTTCGTAGAGCTTCTGTCGGATAGTCCAAACACTTTGATAAGTATGCAAATGAGCACCGCACCATCTGAGGAGGGAATTAGCTCTGCCAGAGACAGCTGAGAGAGAGAGGGAGAGAGAGAGAGAGAGAGAGGGAGAGAGAGAGAGAGAGAGAGAGAGAGAAATAATGAAAAAGGGATGTGCAGAGAAAAGCTCAGAAAACGGAGAACCTTCATTTGCCGGTATCTGTGTGTGTGTGAGTGTAACAGGAACTCAATGGCGCTGGCCTCGTCAGGAAGATCAGTCTCAGAGAGCTCGGAGCCAAAGCCCTGCAGCAACTGAGCTATCTCCTTCACTGTCACCGCAAAGCTCTCTATGGCCTTCAAACACACACACACACACACACACACACACACACACACACACACACACACACGGGCACACGCACACGCACACACACATACACACACGGGCACACGAACACACACACACACACGCACGACGGTAGTCCACTTTAACCTGTTGTGACAAACTGTCTTGGTATATGGCATATTTCATATTAACATTAATGCTGTATAGAACATGCTTTACATCTTCTGTTGGCCGCCAACTTGCCATGCGGTTAGGCGTTGCCACTTTTTACCAGCTGAAGTAAAAAGGATCTAACATGTTTTCCATATGTACTGTATTGTATTATCGTGTATTTAGTTAATACTTATATACTTATATAATATTGAATGTAATAAGACTGCTAGTGTACTATACCGTGCGAAGGACAATCCAGTCACTATGGCAATACTCCACTGTTCCACTGAAATCAGAAGTGAGGTGGTTTTCGTCAATGTAGCGGAGCAGGTCACCAACAGAACGCAGCATCACCACCTAGTGTTCACACAATGTTACTGCATGTTAAAGACAAAGTGGCTTCCTTCCAGCATGTACAGTAAGTTGGCTTGATAATGGAACACAACTTGACTGTGTTAAATGCAGTGAGCCCACTTCATTGTGGGGATCTCAATAAGCAACACACGGTGGGCAGAATTATATACTTATCCCATCGGCCCCTATCCTCCCATACCGGCATCTTCAGCAGGAAGTCGTCCTGAGTGAAGCGGTAGCCCAGGTCGGTGCTTGAGGAGGGGCTGGGGGCGGGGCTTATCAAGCTGCTGGGGCGGAGCATAAGGACCAGGTGCAGGTTCCCTGGAAACGAGGTCTGGAAGACAGGAAGCTTTAAGCTTTATGTTGTGTGATGCACAGAGTACAGGGAAATGAGAGAACTGTATATAGTGGAGGTCGATGAGTGGACAGGTGTACAGTACACCAGTACAAGTCAGGCTGTCCATCAAACTGCTTGACAAATTAACTGTGCTGTTTTACAGCCACTCCAGAGCTTCTTTATGTCTACCTAAGCACTGCCACGGCCTCAGCAGACACACACATCAATCTCTTTCAGCCACTTGCTCCACCAGATTCCATCTTATCCTCTTTTAGCCATCTATCAGACCCATAGCTGCCAACTCAGTGGCTGTGGTAAGGGCCCTATGACAGAGAGATGTCCTGTCCACAAGCAGGATAGACTCTTTGAAGTAGCCTATAGGCCTACATTTACTGCACATTGTTGTTACATTGTCACATTGGTGTTGAGCAGTCTACACTGTCTGTTGCCTGTCTGTCTGATGCGGAGCGTTTTTTTGTGCGGGTCTATAAACGGCTTTCAAATGTATTAACACCACGACCCCCCAAAAGCATCCACATTAATCACGTCTCACTAGTCTTTTCCTTATAGCCCAACCAGGTCATAAGTTCCAAAATATAAATATTAACACAGTTATTGTTACCCTGTTGTAGCTATACTAGTCTGTCAAAACATAGCCTATAACATCAACATTGCAAATCAAGTAGGCCGTAGGACATGTCATGTAATAATATGTAGGCCTATCTCTGTACGTCGGCATCCAAGTCTGTTCACATCGAAGTCTGATCTGTTAAGTCTTACATCTGTTAATAAAAATAAGTGCAACACTCCTGCACGGTGACGTTTTAGTTATTGTTGGAAGCTTATTTCAATATGCACACGCTGAACATACAAGACTGCAATGGCAAGTCTGTACATTGCAGATGCTGAAACACGCACACGCACGTAAACACACTGTTAACAGACGTTTGTCATTGACTGTCCTGGTACACTGCAGGCATCTGCATTAAATCAAAATGTTTTTAACCGAGGCATAAGTTCGTGCAATGTCCGATGCCTGCATATCCCGTGCTTGTGACGCATAGTGTGTCAGGTGCTAGCCTCCTGTTTCTTTCCCTCTCTTTGCTGCAGTATCCTCGCTGCCCCGTGTGAATCCTCCCTCCTCCCGGTGCAGCTTACCGCGGCCCGGCGGAGACGGGGAAACCCCCGCAGCGGGTTGGACTCCGCCATAGCTTTCTCCTTCCTTCTCCTCTGCGCTGGCCTGCTGTCAACTCCCCAGTCTTCACCGGGCCCGTTAAGTCTGAATGGACAAGCAGCCGCGCAACGGTAGCTCGCTAACTGCAGTGACCGGCCCGGCCGCGCGGACTACACCTCGACTACACTTGTCGTGTGACGTCACGCCAAAAATAAGTTGACTTGCTTTACGTTGGGTAGGCTACTTTTGACTTTTTTTTCTAACTGCATTTTAATAAAATAATAGGCTATATGATCAGTTATTGCATCATCGTTTTTCTTTATACACATTCCATAGCTTATTAGCCGACTTCAATGGTCAGGATAATGCCACATATGTTGATGTATGGCATAAGTGTATGTATGCGTGCCTATAAGAGAGATTTGAGGAATGTTTTATTATATTAAACACCACAAGAGGGCGCTTAAAACTCGAGCGATACCATTTGTTGTCAATATTATAAACTAACATACTATAGGCTACTAAGTCAACATTAACGTATTACGTGTCATATATTGTCTGAATAAAAACAGCCTCAAAATGTTACTATTAATTAAGAGTTGCTATAAAAAGAGGGCTTTGTTTAAAAAATAAATAAAGGTGTATAATTGTAATATAATTTGAGTTATGCGTGTGAATTGGAGTGTTATGAGTTAGAGAGGTTAGTGTCGAGGTACCAAGGGGTTTTTCCTTTTCAGTATGGTGTATAGGCCTATAGGCAAATATATTTGTCTCACATACTGTACATTTAGCTGCTGAAACGTCAGAAAACGTGGAATGACCAAGAGTCTTAGTAATATGTGTACTTGGCGAATTATGTGTTTTAGGCAACTGTCAAAGCATACATTTGTCTGACTATTTTTTCCATCCAAATCCATAATTTTTATATTTATTATTATTTATATCTGCTATATTTAGGGCCAAATGTTTAAAATGTAGGTTTGCGTATTGAAAGGTTTGCTGTGCAATAGGCCTAGGGCATTAGGTTACCAAACTCTTTTATACGACTGAAGGTTAAACTATATGGTTATAGCCTCAGACCTTGGCAAAGTCAGGCCTGGGGGCCAGATGCAGCCCTTTGAGACGTTCTACCCGGCCCGCCCAGTACATAAAACATTTTATTAATAATAATAATACAACATAAAATTACTCTCTCTGCAGAATGTTTCTTTATTTACACATATTACTGCTGCATAAAAAAAACATAGTTAAAGTGAACTGTTACGTTTGATTATAAAAACGGTGTTGCATATGAATAGCCTATACATGCATAAATGCAAGTTAACAAAGTTAGCTATTGTGTGTTTTATTTTGAAATGTTTTAGCATGTTGGTTAAAAAAGTACAAAAAAATATATATATTCTCTGACATTTTCAATGTGGCCCCTAAGTGAAAATAATTGCCCAATGTTCAATAGAATACTTGTAACTATATTCTTTTCACTAGCCTACAAAACGTAAAATGTATTATAACCTACAGTTACTTAGTGTATTTTTTATGAAAGTAGAATTATACTTTAGGCTTAGCCAAATAATAATAATAGTAATAACAACAATAAAAATGGTGTAGTGGTCTAATGTGTTAAAATATCCTAACAATGACAGTTTTAATACAGCAAGTTTTAAAACGTATTGGAGACCTATTAATAAATAAAAGTCTCTAGCCTAGTCCAGCAAATGTATCTTATCATTTGATGTAGGGCATAGGTGAAATGTAATTCCATTGATAAGATCTCACAGGGAGGAAAATGACAACATCTTTTCACCCTGATTTAATGTAGACATATTTTTACATATTAAGGATACAAAATGTTTCAATTTGGGATTGGTTTACTTGGCTATAATTGCACTTGCACACAAAATAGCCCTATATAAAATCCTATAGGGCAATAGGCAGCCTTTACATTTGTTTACGTCAAGTTTCAATATGCTATTTAAGGTTAAATCTTCAGTGTCTCCACTGTGACTACACCAGTCAACAAACATAGTGTAATCGGACAGACTTGTGGTGCCTCGGATGAACCTGTTTAAAATCTGAACTCTAAATCTCAAGATAATAGTTGTTAGCTTACTAACTATAAATAACTACCACATGTGCCCATGAACACATAGGCCCACTGTGAACTGTGAATATTAATTAATTAACAAGATTGGCCAGACTGAGTTTGGCTACTCCTTTAACTAAAAATAGATTGTACTTGTGCTTTCTTTAAGTATGTGGACTAGGCCTGCGTCTGTCCCAATGTAACTGTATTTGACCTTTGCCTATTAACAACCACAATGCGCTAATTGGATTTATTGCAGACAACAGCTTTTTTTGGATTATGGCCCGGGTTGATAAGACCAAGGCAGCTCGACAGATGGAAATACTCCGGTTATATAAACGGACTTCAACAGTTGAAGATCGCACTCACTCACCTCTTCTGCTATACAGACAGGGTGCGGGACATTGCTTTCTTAAAAAAGGTAGGACATTCTCATGCAAGATGAATGAATGGAAAGATGCATGTATATATAAATGAATGAATCATAATATGTTTATTTGATCAGGGGAAAGCACAAACTTAAAACTTGAGTTAAACAATGCAGAATTTGCCTGTCTTCAAAACATATACAGCCTGTATGAGATCGATTAGATATAATCGGTAGAGGCTTCAGTGAGAAACCCTTCTTAATAACAGCTATAACCTTTAGCTTCATCATATCCGTACTTGGGTGGTAATAATAACATTCATTGTGCATTATTTTAAAACTTCTTATGTCTGCTTTATGGCATCGGCAGACATTGTAAACTTTATTTTTATGATGGAATCCTTAGTGAACCCTTAATAGTCAATCGATGTATATGAAGTCATAATATTTGTAGATTAATTAATGACACGTGCAGATACCATATCACATCTTGTCATATTGAGGCTGCGGTTTGAAATATGTTGCATGTTTAGTAAAATCAGCACCATGGACAGCGAACTTGAATGATAGAATAGGGTCCTGGAATCAGCTCCTTGGATAGCCATACAACAGTGTTCCGCTGGTTTGTTCTTTGATGATCCTAATGAATTACATAAGTAGTTTGTGCAACAGCAGGTGCATTCTGCTAGCCTGGTTCTGCCCAACTATTGCTCTAAAGTTATTTAGCGTGTTTAGCTTGTAATATTTGCACAGCCATATTGTATGGCAGGCAGAACATGACCACGATGACGTATTTGAAGTAAAAAAAATACAGATCCTTGATAGCCTAACTGTTCTCTTGATATTTGTTACATCTTGTTTGATTCACATACTGGACTTAATAAGTACAAGAATGGCTAAAATGGCCACTGAATGGGCATTAGCAATTTTCCTCTCCATGAATACTGTACTGTAGTTACTGCAGTGGCTTTAGCACTAGAATGGCATGAGAGGTAAATCCAGATTCCACTGTGAGGCTTATTGTTCATCCATTGGATGAGAGTCAGCTAGCAGATGCAGAGATGAGGCTGTTTTATCCTCCATGGTAAGCACTAGCTCAGGAACACAGTGTTGCTCTAATCTCATTATCAAGATTACCTTTCTATTTCCTAAAGATAACATTTTTGGGCTTGGCCAACACAAAAAAAAACATAATTTCTATTGGCATTCTGCATTAGATGAGCTATAGTCTACTGTGTATTTCCCTGAACTAGCATTTTATGTTGTTGTTTTCTTTGTCAACAGAAACCCTTTAGAGATCTCCCAGACATGGCAAAGTGAGTAACTCTTGAGTATAAAAACATCTCACTTCTCAGTTAAATGTAGTACTTCTATATTCAGTATATAAAACTATGAGAGACATCTTACTGGCCATCCTTGGAGCCCTAAAATCCACCCAAGGAGTTATACAGTCATGGAGGCTTATGAAGGTCACACATGAGTTCAAATGTCAGTCAGGTGTCTGTATTTTTGGCTGTGTCACACCTGCTCACATGGGTAGACATCTCAATCCAGACAAAGCCTCTCCACACTTAGCTGATCCCTAACCGGATAAGACAAGAAGGATTTCTTGGCCTTCTGCACCTCACGCAGTTACCTCACAATGGTGGGCCCTCTCTGGTCAATTATTTTCACTGGTAAATGCATGCAGAATACCTTTATCCATCTCTTTATAGAATTTGGTCTTGTCTACCTTATACAACTTAAGCGGTCAAAGCCAGTCTTCAAAGCCAGTCTTCCCAGAGTAATAACAGTCGCCAACTGCTACTGTATGTTCACACCTATAAAAATCACCAAGCTGGACATTCGAACATAGTAGCTACAGTATGCAACAACTGTACTTTCTGTCAGAGTTTGTGTTTGTTGAAAATTGTATTCCCTTCCATGGTCACTAAGTTTCTCAAGCATGAAAATAACATTCAATGAAGCCTACAAGTCCTAACAGTGTTTTTTGGCAATGTAGATAATAAAAATAAATTAATTAATTAATTTAAAAAAAAAAAAAATAATAATAATAATAATAATAATGATGGCAAGATACTCCAACTACAAAAGCAAATTATTCTGTTGGCAGAGTTTACAGGAAGACCAGTAGAGGTGGAGCAGTAAGTGTATACTTTACCCTTATTATTTTTATTAAATATTTATTACATTCTTCTTGGTTTTTATATATAGCTGCTAAGGATATATATTTATTTTAATTGTGCAGAATCCAACATACTTTGGACATGTATAATTTTTTAAATTAAAAACCTTCTCTTCAACAGTTGACTCTCTATTTGGGACAGAGAGACTTTGTTGACCACGCTGACCACGTGGATATTTTTGGTGAGTGTGTGTGTGTGTGTGTGTGTGCTTTATGCCTTAAGGCATGATTGGCCTTATAAAAGTGTTTGCTAATTGCTATACATGTAAATACTATATGTATACAGACGGTGTTGTAAAACTGGACCCAACAGATTTGGAGACAAAAAAGGTAGTATTTCCCTTGTCATACTCATTACTCTGCAGATCCTCGTTGTTTGTCGCACAACCTCTAATCTCCACCATCTCCACTTTCCTTCTTGGCAGTGTGGGTGCAGCTGTTGTGTGCTTTCCGGTATGGTAACGAAGACCTGGATGTGGTTGGCCTAATATATAAGAAGGAAATCTGGTACCAGCAAGAGCAGCTCTACCCAGCATGCCACAAGCCCACGTTATCTCCCATGCACGGAACCCTGTTGAAGAAGGCTGGAGACAACGCATACCCCTTCTCTTTCACAGTATGGCTATACGCATTGCACAGTATGACATCTGTGACAGTAATTTATGTAACACTAAGAATGACGTTGCTATGATGTAAACATTTTTTTTTTTTTAATGTAGTGTTGTAAACGTTGTCTGCGACCTCTCTAATATAACTGTATACAAATATACTGTACAAACAAACCACATAAACAGCTCTGAACAATGTATGTATGTATGTATGTATGTATGTATGTATGTATGTATGCATGTATGTATGTAGAATTTAAAATAATTAACAAATATTGTAATTTATCATTAATTTCTCAAAATAATTATAAATCATAAATCACCGTTTGATTTATGAATAAACACATTGTAACATAATAGATTTGTCAACTATCTTCAGGGTTACATTGTTGGCATTGTGTTTCTAGATCCCCGTCAACCTACCATGCTCAATGACACTACAGCCTGGACCTGACGATAAGGGCAAGGTAAGCCTCTCTGTCACATCAGAGTGCAATACACTTCAAACTAGAAAAGGTGCTTTCATACATACTTCCCAGACTATGACAGTGTATATATACTGTAAAGTTTATCAATCAGCAAAAACAAGTATTTACATTGTGTTATTGTCTTCAGATGAAATATTAACTCCACATACTGTATCTCTAGTCAAGTTAAATAAATATGACTACATCATTTGCACAGTTATAGAATAACCAAGTGAAGTTAAACAGCAGGAATATGTGTCAACATGAATGCCAAACTTATTGTAACAATATCACCAAGAACACACACTATTGTTTTTGGGAATAAACAAGCTAATAACATTTTGTTGTTTAGCCATGTGGAGTTGACTTTGAGGTGAAAACCTACCTTTCCATGGATGCTATGTATGAAAATCCTGAGGAAAAGATCGACAAGAAGTAAGTTCATCTTCCCTTAACCAAATACACCTCTTCATCGATTCATTACATCTGCTTCCAACACGGTTGACTTTTGTTAATACCGGTTGGTTGCCTTATTCTCTTTTCCACTCTGATAGGGACACTGCGCGTCTTCTCATTCGTAAGATCCAGTTTGCCCCCAACCTGATCGGCGCTGGGCCCAAGGCTGACATCTGCAAGAACTTCATGATGACCGACAAGCCAATTCATCTAGAATGGACAAAGATGTACACATGAGAACTTTATTTAGTTGGAAGCTCTATCATTGAAAGACCTAAGAAATGTTTGTTTTAGGGCTGTATAAAATCTAGGATATATATTTCTGTAATATAAAAATTAGACATTGAGAGGTGCATGTGCTCTGAATTTTGATTGCAGATCTTTTTCCATGGCGAGCCAATCCCAATCAAAATTAAAATCAAGAATGAAACGGCCAAAGTAGTCAAGAACATCAAAATTACTGGTTTGTATTTGAAAGAAACAACATTTGCATTGTATTGTATACATTTGTATTCTGCTTTTATATTATCTATATATTTATATTATACTACTACCAATATAATGTATACAGTTACCAATAATATACTGTATATTTGTGCCTTTCTATTCCCCATCTCTCTTTCAGTGGACCAAACTACAGATGTAGTCCTCTACTCAGCAGACAAATACAGCAAGAGTGTCCTTAGCAATGAGTTTGCGTGAGTGAGCCAGATAACCCTACGTGCTCTGGGGCTCTCATCGTGTCACCAGCACATGGTGCCACGCGGCTTTCCCCAGGTTTTGCTTTTACATTTACCCGCTACAGAGAGACCATTGATGGTGGAGCAAGCTTTGAAAAGACCCTGTCCACCACTCCTCTGCTGTCTGAAAACAAGGAGAAGAAAGGGCTGGCTTTGGACGGACGACTGAAAGATGAGGACACTAACTTGGCCACCACCACTATGCAAGGAATACATAGACCACCAGTGGAATACAGTGAAGCTCATTTGATGCATTGAGCTGCTGGAGTAAAGACACTGAAGGAAATAATTCTCTCTCTCTCTCTCTCTCTCTCTCTCTCTCTCTATATATATATATA
>JAODUK010000015.1:4887041-4918617 GCA_027564635.1 Typhlichthys eigenmanni
CCAATGTGGCTCGGGAAAGGGAGGTTTGGGGTCCCCTGCTGAAGCTGCTGTCCCCGCGACCCGACTCTGGATAAGCGGATGAAGATGGATGGATGGATGGATAAATGTATTAACATGTATATGTGTGTGAATGTATATTGAGTATACTGAACGCATTTCAGAAATTCACTGTGGCAGGTAGACTTGATGAAGATTTATTGGCGTCCTTGCGTGCGCGGCATGTGTGTCTGTGTGTGTTTGGGTTCACGCACACGTCTGCATGCTGAAATAATCCTCATAGACCTTTCCTGTTATTTATGCATGTAGGAGAGTACTAAATCAATCTCTAATATGGCACCTATAAATGTAATGTGAATGGTTTTGACCCTGCAGGCATATTATTTCACAGCTGCTTCTACACACTGGGCAAAATACCTGTGTAGAAAGGGTACTAACAGCCTAAGACGGAAGTCAAGAGGGTAGAAAGGCAGAACAAATAACAGAACAGAACTAAACACCAAATGAAAATAGACTAGGAAACAGTTCATAGTTGTAAAGATGTCCGACAAGGCGTAAACACAAATGAACAACAACATCAAAAATAGTGTAGCGCGCTACCATTCTAAAGTAGCTCTCTCCCCGCCCACCCCTCCTCTTCCCAAGTGTCTCATTGTCCTTAATGTACACTATCATGTATATGTGTGTGTATTCAGTCTATCTCCCACAGACACTTCTTTTTAGCAGCCCCATGCGGCACCAACCAAGGACAGGGGAGGCCAATGGGATCCTGTTAATCATATAGCTTCCCAGAATGAGCCCATGTGCTCTAACAAGGTCTTCCACAAGGACAGCGATGGGTGGTTGCTTGTAGTGACCAGTAATTGTGTCCTGTTAAGCGATGTCATTCGGGGTGAATATAAGAACACACATCAGCTAGCATTGAATAGTTTACATCTGAAAGGTTTTGTACCAAATCACCATCTGTTGTTTTCAGAAAGTGACTCATGTTGCTCTGTTGGAGGTACTGAAATAACAAATGAATTATTGCGTTTCCTTCATGATGAGAGAAGACATATATTTGGAATATGAAAGACGTTGTGTTTTTCAAAAGTGTATATGTTGTGGGGAGAATAATAAAACCTACACTTACATCATATTTTACCCCTAACCCAAATATTATCCTATATTTAAAACTGTTAACCTATATGTAACCTTATAACCATGTCCCTTTTGAAAACAACCCCATTGTTAAATGTTGCCTATAGAGTGTCAAGTCTGTCCTTCGGGTGCGCACACGTGTGTGTGTGCGTGCTCTGTGGACTGTTCCGGGGATAGCATAGGATGGATAGCATGTGTGAGGGAGAATCCATCTGCCCCATCCATTTTCCCCTTCACACATCCCAGTGAACCCCCTTGGACAGGTGGGCCTACCCCAGCCTGTTGGATGCATGTATTAGTGAGGCGACCTTCAAATGCCCCCCTCCTTTTGTTGCCATAGCAGCGGGCAGGCTTTTCTGTGTACCATTAACATTCGTGGGGTGAGGAAAGCCTGATCAAAGTGCCACATTGATTTTACGTGCCAGATTTATTCAAATCTCCCCCTACACACTCTACACACGCACACATACACAACACCAGAATTAGTTTAATAAATAGAACAACCAAGGCATCTTTCTTAGCTCAGATTGATTTCATTAGGGACCTGGAATTTTGCATATGGATGTAACAGAGTCTGGATAGACCTTGAAAGACAACTTTCCTGTTCTCTATCCATGATGAGTGAAAAAAGGAAAAATAGCAGGAGAAACTTTGGTACCTCAGGAAATATGTAACTGTTGCGGTACTTCTGACCTTCACTGACCAATAGACTACAGATATTCTGATGTGGATATCGTTACACTGTAAACTCTTATATATAAACCTGTATGGTTGAAAATGTTTCATGAAGAGAGCAGATTTGGTCTAAAATATAGATGGAAAATAGATACAAAAGGGGAGCATACAAACAAGAATAAAAGGAAGTGGCACATTTGATAACTATGTAGTTTTACAAGTCATGCGGTATCAAGTTGACCAACAATAGAATTACCCTAGCTGGCCACAGTTGAGTTACATAGTGGTGATTCAGAATATAATTTATTTGAAGAGACATTTTAGTTTTTAGTGTAAAGGTCCACACACTGACATGGTCTCTTAGACTCATTCTGTTTAATGATCTATGTTTTTAGAGTGTTATTTTAACCCTACAAGGGTTAGTGTGCCAGATTATTTAGAATCCTCAGAGACTTCCTTGAATTGACTCACTTTGAGTATAAATCTAAGAAACACGCGCACACACACACACACACACACGCGCGCGCGCACGCACACATGCACACACACACACACACACACGCACGCACGCACACACACGCACGCACACACACACACACACATGTGAAGAGGGTGGGAGGCAATACGTACAATTATATGTTCACCAGTCAAGAGATCAGACAGAGGAGGCAGAGCAGATAATACATTGTTAACATAAAAATACTGTAACCAGTACACACACAAATAAAATACAGGCCTATGCATTACTGTGCATATGAACCCAAACCCACAAAACAAGAACGCAACACACATGAATGCAGCACACACACGTACACACAGGCTCTCACCCGTCAATGTTCTACTGAACTGTTCCACAGTTAAGTTGACCTTTGCCCTGTAAAGTCAGGCAGGATTGTTTGAAGCACGTACACACATAGCCACTCATGCACACAGTGTGTGTGTGTGTGTGTGTGTGTGTGTGTGTGTGTGTGCGTGCACGTGTGTGTGTGTGTATGTGTGTTCAGGTTTGTGGCAAAAAAGAGGAACAATTAAAGATAAACAAGGTTCCCTCTCTCCTTCTCTCTCTGTCATTTCCCCTGTCTGTTCTCTGTCTCGCCTTCAATCTCCAGAGGGGATTTAGCATAATCAATTAACCCCCCCCACCCACACACACACATACACACACACATCCTCCTGTTCCCCTGCACTGTATTTTGACTGTCCAGGTGCGACTGATTGCGGCCCCGCTCCTGTATACTGTACATTCCCTCCACATAATGGAGACGTGCTGGCATATAGGCAGCTGGCCTTTGTGCTGCTGTAGCTGCTGTGAGCCACTGATAAAAGACGACGCATGGGGCAGGGGAAGATTTGTTTTATTTAAAGCTCACCAGAGAGGCAGAAAAGGGGGAAGATGGTGGGTGGAGCGAGGGGTTTGGGTGTGTGTGTGTGTGCGTGTGTGTGTGTGTGTCAGGCTAGTTGGTCAGGCTGCTGTGTGTGTTTGCTAGCCACAGGGACAGAGATCTTTACAGGAGCGTGAGTAACACAATGATCAGCCACCTCTATGTCTGTCTGTTTGTCTGTCTGCCTGCCCGCTCACCCATTCCAGGACCAACAGCCAAACAAATCCACAGCCAGTTAAACAGGAACCCAGTGCACCAGAACTCAGCTTTAACCAAAACCAAGATGCATTTATTCACTGTCTAACAAAGATGCAGGAAGATATTCATTTATCTGCTTTTCAATTTAATAGGGCTTACTCTCTTCCAGTAATAAACTACATACAATACGTTATATTCTCATTCATATTAGAACCCATCTGTACAGATCTGTAAAGCTGAAGGGCTGTGTCGATTCACGTTCAATGGTTTGAATCCAGAATGCAGACTCTTCCACCGCTGACATTGCCCGACACGGCCAATATGTAGATTTATTCAATAGCAGCAGAAGCATGGAATTTGCCAGAGACAGGGTAAACAGCTTGCCTAATGCAACACACTGTAATTGTTGTCCTGTCACATACACACTTAAGCCATGGCACAAGTAAATGCAGAGAGAGAGGGCGAGAGAGAGAGGGGATAGAAGGAGATAGAGAGATAGAGAGAGATTCAAGTGGGAAGAGCAAATCCATTAGGTCAATGAAATGGATGAGCGTGTTATTGGAGGCAGTGTGTTTTTGTGAGTGTGAGCTTCAGTGTAGCCGACGATAATTATAGCAATTAACACAATTGCACAACAGTGACATCTGTGGCCTGTCTAACCATACAGGCCACATCTACGGGCATCCACAAAATGGCTGCTGTCATAACATGAAAGCAAGCATCTCTAAGATGGATGTTGGTAACCCCAAAACTCAGTTCATTCTTGAACCATGAAAAGTATTTAGTGTATGATATAATTTTCTCAAGAGAACTGAAATTAGCATAAAGTTAAACACTTACTTTGGTTTTCTCATCAAACGCAAGCTGCTTTACTGTTGATGGTTGGAGTATAATTATTATATTCCAAAATGTGTTGTAGAGCAATTGTGCTCAAATTAGTAGGTAAACTGTCAATGAATTCCTTCAAATTTCCTAAATCTGTTTATTTCTAAATAAAATGTTCCCGCCGTGGCAGTATAGCCTGTTACACCATGTGTTTACCTGTTTAGTGTAGCCTAGAAAGTGAGGCTGTTATTTCTTCAGAGACTCATATCTGCCTACGAGGCTGACGTAATGGCACAGTACCATCCAACTGGCTCACGTAAACATCTCCTCGATCGGTGCCTGTCTCACAGTGAGTCATCCCTGCTCCAACAGCAGGCACGAGTGTCCACCTGTGAGTGTGGGTGAGTGTGGATCTGGGCCTTGATTACTCTGTGACCGTTATTGATGCTCACGCACACGTGCTGTAGGATTGCCACGATGCAGACATCTGTACTCTTGTGTGCACATACAGCACTCGACACACACACACACAGAGAGAGAGAGAGAGAGAGATTTTTCAAAGATTTTGCATGAAGCTATACAGTAAGGATGCACATATTTACAGTACTGCTAAGAGCCAGGAATATGTCAGATGAATATTCTTTGGATCAGTGCTTTATCTAACAAAAGCACACAAAAAAAAGCTAAATGCAAAATAAAACAATAATGATATTTATGCGTTTTTCTCTCCTTTTTCCATTGTAGTTTTGTTTCTCTCATTTCCTTTCCCTGTGTGTTTATGTTAACGCTATCCCCAAACTGACGTACTGTAAACACACTTGCTACAGAAGTTGTGTAATGAATAGTGGGCCTTGTGCACAACATAGTAAAAAACATGGCTAGTGCATCTGCGACTTGAACTTGTATGGTGTTAGCAGTGTTGGGCAGTAGCGTCGCTACAAGTAGTGATGCTACTTGTTAAACTACATTTATGAGTAGCGTGGCGGTAGCGGCGCTGTTTTCTGAATCAAATAGCTTTTCAGTAGCGAAGCTCTTTAATTGAGCAAGTAGTGCGGTAGCGTCCACAGAAGCTACATTTTCCCAAGCAGTTGTGAATCTGCAGCTCAAGCTTAAGTCTTGATACAACTGCTAAGAATCAGTACGTGATACCATCACATACACGGACCTAGGCTACATGTGTAGCTGACAGAATGACGGTGATGCCGTAGATGTAGGTCTACCAATCACTGCGCTGATGCCTGAGACTTTGATGCAGGGGATTGAGGGGGAATAAAGACAAGACTGAGTTAAATGTAGTGAACTACTTTTGCCGTGTTGCATGTAGCTTATTTTGTTACATTTCTTTTGGGGTAGCTTTAGTGTAGTTAAGCTTCATTTAACGTAGAGTAACTGGTAGTTTAGCTCACTACATTTTCAATGTAGCTTGCCCATCACTGGGTGTTAGCCTCTTAGCTCTGGAGCTTTTTCATGTACTCATTTTATGGTGTTGGGGTCAAACGTTTCCAGTGGGGCTACAAATATTAGTTGTGTTTCCATGGTGAAGAAAACAAGACACAAACAAGAAAAATATAGCCCTGATGCTGGCTGGTTCAAACTTTGTGCTGTAACTTTCCAATGATTTGACTATCATATCTCGGTTTCTTAATAGCACCTATAAATCTCTGCATGAGTCATGCCGAAGACGATTTGTTCTTCTTCGGTTTCATGGGTCATAACTGGAACATACTTTCTATATTTCTGCCTCTTCCTCTTTGATAGAAACATGGTGTCAGATTTATGAGAGTGGTATCTCTCACCGCTGACATGGAATAATTACAGTGGGGGGGAATAATTAAAGGATGTGTTCATCATTCTTATGTGCAATTAAATGTTACAGCTGATGTGTGTGATGTGTGTGTGGATGGGGTGACACAGTGGAGAGGAACGGTGCTCATGAGGTATTTATATATAATGTATATATATATAATGCATGTTGTAGACACATGAGAAGTCTCACATGTACAGACACACTTTATACACACACACACACACACTCACACATCAAATGATTATTATATGATTAGATATGCCTGAATTTACTTTCTGCTTTACTGAAAAGGTTTGCTATAAGTGGCTAGTACTGGCATATACTTTTCATTTTTTTTTAAAGACAGTGAAATTATATCAGCATATTGATATGCTTACAGTAAGTATATAGTATCAATATTGATTGATTGAATGGAAAAGTCCAGGTTTCTTGCCAAAACATCATCTGAAAACAAGACTGAAGATCTTGCATGTTGTGTCCACATAAGCTACACACATAGAAAGAGCTCATCTGGTGTTTTTGTCTAGGAGCTATCCCATTACGTCCCCCATCACAAACCAGTCACACTTAGGAAACCCCTTTGTAAATGAAACCATATCAAATTGTAAGCTTAGACTGTTTTAATAACATTTAATCTTACTGCAAGGGAGACTTGAGTTTAGTCTATATAGTGTAATAGTTTACTGAAATAGCAATATGTTAGTAAACTATACATTTCAATACTGTCAAATATGGAACTTTGGTACAGACAGATTTCTTGTCATATTCAAATATTATATTGTATGGTGATGGTCAATATGGACATCTTTAGATGAATAAATGTCACAGTGGCATTTTGGTAATTATACTCTTCATCGCATGTAATTACAGTCACATAAACACTCATGAAAAGCATTGGCAATCATGCACATGCAGAAGTGCGCACGCACAGACACCAGAGACCAAATGAACTAGCCCCCCCCCCCTTCCCCGCAGATAATGGAGGCACTTGGCAAATCCGCTGCTCTCATTTCCACACCAATGGAGAGCGTCTGACACAGATGTAGCTGATGAAGCGCATTATGTGGAGATGCAATGATCGCTTCGCAGATGACGGCCGCACAATAAAAGCTGTCAACGATGAAAGGACAACAGAGCCGAACACCTGTTTCTAGCAGACTGGCCTATGGAACATTATGAAAGTCAGAAGAGTAAACCTAAATCTAAATCTCTATGCTGGCACTCATGCATGTGTATAGGTGATGCTAAAATAGGGTTGATTCTTCGTTCAGCTCTCCTTTTTTTATGACGGTAGCATAAAAACCTTAATCTTGCGGATTAGTGTTTTTTTGGACATGTACTGGACATGATTGCCATCTTGCAAACGCTCTTGTGTCTGTTTTGTTCCGCCTGTTATGGCGAAATGACTGAGCTTCTTTCTGATTGGCTCGTTTTAGGAAATGCAGTTTGATGTACTCGGCCCAACTTCAGGCTAATAAGAGCTCTAATCAACTAAATGAACTGAACATGTGTGGGCCTCCAGTAGAATGAACACTTTTTGAAACATTTCCTACAAAAACTGATTGGTGAAACGGTACACCAAATATGCCAATCATGATCAATCTATTTTCCATCTATTATAATGTTTCAGGATATAGGTGATATAGGTCATCGTTGTTGAAAGCTTTATGTATGCATCTATATGTATGTTAGATTTGGGCTACATTTCTTTAAACATATAAAACAACAATAACAACAACATTATTATATTGCATTAACACACGTTAGCATGTTCCTAGCCTCCTAGCCTAGGTACAGTATATGCACTGATGTGTGTTGGGTGCATGTCACGGGCGATGCGTCATACCATATGGTCTCCGAGCCAGGTCGTCTCAGAACAGGCTAAGGATGGCTCCATTATGTTGTCGTTTGGCAGAGCACGGACTGTTGCCTCCACAGGGCTCTCATTCCATGCTCATCTTGCATGGATGAGATGGCATCACCCTCCCATCACACACACACGCACACACACACAAAATCAAAAACTCTCCAACAGCAATTTTTACATGCCAGTGCTCTCTTAATTCCTCCATGCCATGAAATACAATGGGAGTGTTCATCCCCTGCTTTTTTCTTCTTCTTCTTCTTCTTCTTCTTGTTATTGTGCTGCCCCGAGGACAGGTGACCCAGTTCCACTCTATAGTCTTTACACATTTTGACGTGTTGTGTGTGTGTGTGTGTGTGTGTGTGTGTGTCTGTGTGGGGTGTGCGCACGTGCACACGCACACATTAGAGGCATAGACAGCGGAGACAGCACACAAGCATATTCAGAGAGTTTCTCTTTGGTTGTTTATTGATGTAAAAATGTTTACGAGAGGACATTTTTTTACATGAGATTTACACAAATCTGCTGTGTGTGGTAGTTTTACGGTAAACACAACCGGTTTGCAGGCAAGGTTGACGCTCTTGTTGTTGTTGTTGTTCTACCTCTGTGCGGGAAGAAGCAAAAAAGACATGACCTAATAATTCTCCCCCAGCCCATCGTCATAATGACAAAAGACTACTTGAGCATTGTGATAACTCTATTGTGTTGTCTTTGTCTTGGAGTGTGGTGTCGTAGCTAGTGGGTCACAAACCTGTCCCTGGGATGACCAACCCTTTTGTGCAGTATATATGCTAATCTGTGATTGTAAGATAATAGCATTAACCTACATGCTTAACTCATTAAAAATATAATATAAAATAATATAATATTATTTGTTACAGGCTATTCACTGCATTCTGGAATACGCTACCTTGCTCTTGCCCTAACTCTAACTACTTAAGACTGAGCACACCTGTAATTATTCCTTTGTACTCCACAAAGAATGCATTTCACCACAACATCACTAGATAGCCTTTACTGCAAACAAACCAAAACAAAGCAACTAGAGATGATGGTTTGGTGAGAGATCCACCTCCATACTGCTGTCCAAGGTAAGTGAGAGGTAACATCAACTTGAGCCTGGCTGGATGGTGTTTGACTCTCTGAGCCATATAATGCCCTCTCTGATCCATATGATGCCCTCTCTGAAGCCCTCTGTGAGTCATATGATGCCCTCTCTGATGCCCTCTCTGATGCCCTCTCTGAGCCATATAATGCCCTCTCTGAGCACTTTGATGCCCTCTCTGATGCCCTCTCTGAGCCCTTTGATGCCCTCTCTGATGCCCTCTCTGAGTCATATGATGCCCTCTCTGAGCCCTTTGATGCCCTCTCTGAGCCATATGATGCCCTCTCTGAGCCCTTTGATGCCCTCTCTGATGCCCTCTCTGAGCCCTTTGATGCCCTCTCTGATGCCCTCTCTGATGCCCTCTCTGAGTCATATGATGCCCTCTCTGATGCCCTCTCTAGGCCATATGATGCCCTCTCTGAGCCATATGATGCCCTCTTTGAGCCATATGAATGCCACACTCACCTGGCAGGACACAATCAGACACACCACTATGCTTCACTAACTCCTGCACATGCACACACCCACAGAGGTAATATCATAATAAAGTGGATGAGTAAATGTTCAACAGCGTGTGTGTGTGTGTGTGGGTGTGTGTAACTGATAGAAGGAATAGTGGCAAAGAGGTGAAATATGTAGCACTGTCTTGTCCATTTCTCTCTCTAGTTATACCCAGTTGCATAACATGTCAGACATTCCACACACACATGAACGGTTTTGCACACCCATACTGAGTCATACTTAATCTGACTGGAGAAATCAAATTAGATAAAGAGATGCTGCAATGTAATAAAAAAATCCATTGAATCCATTGAATGGTTTTGGGGGAAAACACACTGAGTTTGTTTTTTTTATGCTTGAATCTATGGGCAAGTGTGTGTTTGCTAGATCCTTGCTCAGACATATTGAGATCTAGCCTGGTTGATGGAAAAGAGCTAAGTGTTAATTTTGGCAGCAATTTTAGATTTTGTCTTAGTTTTAGACAAAAATGCTTAATAGTTTTAGTCACATTTCAGTCATTTTCATTCTAAATAGTTTTAGTCTATTTTAGTTGAGGAAAGTAATGCAAATTCATTACATTTTAGTCAACTTTTAGTTTAAATGTTTTCTCTCTTTAAACAAATGCAAAAGTCTAATAACGGTATGGCCTGTTTCATGCAGATGGTATGGTAGCATAGTCGACAGTCCAGCTATAACCCTTTATTCAACCTGGTAGGACAATTTGACAAGTTATTTTGTCCCTTCAAAGTCATTTATTCATTTGAACCTGGAAGGCAACTGGAAGGCTATTTTCGTCTCAAGGGTCGTGACAAATGACAAATGAATATTTCGTCAATGAAATTAACACTGGAGCTAACCAGCAATCCCTGATGCAGTGCTCAGGCAAAGGCAGAGCGATATTGAACACTCTCTAAGCTCTCACTGTACAGCTAACAGATGCCCCCATGCCCATTAATAGTAATGGTACTCATTCAACTGTGCACACACATAAGGCAACATGCATATATGCTTGCGTGTGAGCAGACACACACATGTGGACACACGCATGCACACACACACACACACGTGACAGACTAAGCTCTGTCTAGCCCACGTGACGCACGCTTTCACTTTGTTGTCTGGCCTTAGTGGATCAGCATGCTGTGTCCTTCAGGGTCTTTAGAAAAGAACAGAGGTGTCCAGTGAGGTGCCTGCCTGACCTTTTCCTCCTCCCTCAGGGACCAGCTTGGCTCAAAAGCATCACAGCAGAGCTTTAAAGCCCTGACTGGTAGAGGTAATTTCATGAATTTGGCATGTACTGCAGCCTTAACAGTCCTAGAAGACCTGGAATTCTCTCTCTGCGGTGCCTTCCCAAGGTTTCTTCCACTTTTTTTTACCCATACCGTTTATATGGAAGGTTTTCTGTGCCCGATGGGAGGAACAGGTGATGTTGTTTGCTTCCATGTGAAATGTGGGGCTGTCCAACCCTTTGAGACAATGTGATTTAGGGTTATATAAATAAACTTGAACTGGTTTGTTTAACTATTCCCATATTGAAGAGTTTTCTCCACAAATGGAAACAGAGAAACAATTCAATCATGACACTAACTTGTATATACTGCATTATATAAGCATACTGAAGTCCATATCTTGATTTAGAATTTGTATTCTTCCCATCCAGGGGACAGACAGTCTCTGTTTTTCAAGGCTCTTGTAGAACATGCAATAAATTAAAGGTGTCGTAAAAGATACTAATCCAGTAAACTTTTTGTTGAATTCAACTAATACTTTCTCAGTTAGATAATCCTACACAGCACTGTGTCTGTAGGAACACAAACATATTGGTGACTGCACCACATACTACTAGTACAGCCTTAGTGACACATGTGTAATATGGGGGGCGGAGCTTCTGAGTGAATATTGAAAGGAGACATGTACTATTTGATCCATGTGAACAAGAGAACTCATAGATTTTGTAATGAATCCAATTTTCACTGACTAATTTTCAAACCTATTCTACATGGAGGAAGGATATTGAAAGTAAAGACAATCTTGGTCCAGATTATTTCCTGTAGGGAGATTGATTAAAGCATGCGCACCGAACTGACAAATAGCGCTTTTTATTAGATGAGAATCCCTATGCCCACCTTTAATGCACACTTTAAAAAATGTTTTGCTGTGATCTGTGACAATGAGCAGTGTTGGGTAAAATACTTTTAAAAGTAACTCGCTACATTACAGGATTACTGCCATTAAAAAGTCACTTCGAAATTCAAACCTCTTATAGCTCATTATTAACGAACGGTTCTTTGATTAGGAATTGCAGGCTCAAAGTAAATCCTATAATATATTTGGTTTAACAATGAAAAAGTGTAATTATTTAAAATAAAGTAGGCTAACAAGGGTTTTGTACCTGACAGGTGGCGCCTGTGCAGCCTTTTGGTTGCTAACAATATGACAGCCTTCCATTCACACATTTAAAATAATGTGAATACTTCCACGCCGTAAATATTGACCCTCTGACATATAACTATAGCAAGAAGCACTGTACTTGGATGTTAAAATCCATGGGAGTTCCATTCTGCTTCAAGAACTTATTTTGGTAGCCTAGATTTAATGTGACAGAGAGGACATATCTGACCAATAGAAACATCTCCTTCTATTATATTTAATGGTGGTTGGCATACCCATAGAAAGTCCACAGTGCTCCCAAGTTGTTTAAATGTGGCCATATACTGAGCTGAAGAGATAATAAATTCTGCGTACAGAGCCTGTTGCCTAGCCTGGTGTAAGCCATGCACTTTGTGTGCATCTCAGTGAAATACATTGAGTTGAAAGTAATAGTTGGGCGGAGCTTTCAGTTAACATGAGACGTATGTTGAGCAACCTGCATGCAACTTGTTTAATTAAACAATTCAAAGAACTTCCTGCAAGCTATACATGGGCTAAAATAGTATCTACAAACAAAATACAAAGGTAAGGTAGCCTATTTATCTTACATTTTCATGGTGACAGGATAACAATCCAATTGGCCTATGCATGGAATAATTAGGCTATTGTTCTGATTTCAAAGCATTTTGTTAGTAGCTATGCAGCAGTGTAAAATATAAAACGTGTTGGCTACATACTAATGATCCATCATAGGTTATGTGGCTATAATCACCCCTCAAATTTTTCTGATCACGAGCCGGTTTACAGCACATGTCCAGCTGACTCACATAGCGGGATTGTATACCGCTGTAATAGAAGCTACTGCTAAGAGGCTGAAGAGAAACTGAATACATGGAAGATTTTCTTTTATGTGTGGCAAGTTTGACACCAAAGGGAACAGGGCAAACATTTTATGGAACGGATTACTTATTTTAAAATCAAACTCAATAACCGATAACTTGAATTGAAACTAACGTGTTACGTTAATCGTTACAACACTAAGTTACTAAGTTATGCGTTATCCCCAACACTGGAAATGACAACACAGTCCATATTAGATCGACGTAATTCCTCAATTTGAAAAATCTTTAAAAATGCATTATACTGGCAGAGAGGGGCACACAATGTCTGATTAACTAAATCTCTACCTTTGAAATATTAAGATAAGATACTGTAAAATTATTTTTTGTACTGTATATCGAATCTTGTTTTGGTCTAAAATAAGTTAAAATTTTATGATTTCTTTTTGTGGGTCAAAATGTTGTCCTTTGGCAACATGTTAGATGTATTTAAGTTAAGTTATATACTACAGATAAACACATATCCTTCCCAAAAGAGAAGACTTTAAAATACTTAAATTACATATGTTACTAGATCATTACCACTTTAATTAGACCAGAGTGGTTTTCATAATCACTGGGTATTTCGCCATGGTAATTAAAAGGCTGTTTACTACAAGTCTGGACAGAGGCCTGGTGGTGAACAATGTCCAAAATGCTACTTGTGCCAGATGTACTGTAGATCTGGTGCCATTATCCCAGCACTGTTACTTGTAGTGCCAAAGCCCAACACACACACAAATGGGTGGGAGCAGTGAAGCAAATATACACACAAACCCCAGACACACACACGCACGCACACACACACACACACGCACAAAGAGTTCAGCAGTGCCAAGAACACCCCTGGTGTGTCAGGTACATTAACTAATTACTGAGCGTTGCTCGCACACAACTAAAGACAGGGAGGAATACAGGCACACACATAAAACAGAACTGCATGTAAACGTGAGAGAGAAGCACAAAACAATGAGAGGAGAATGAAGAAAGAACTGTGTTTACACGGGCATCGGTCCAATGCATAATTACGCCTGTATTGTGACAGGGCAAGCTGCAAGGCTATATTTGTAATGCGTGAAAACATGCATTTGATGTGTGTGTGCGTGTGTGTGTGTGTGTGTGTTATTCTGCCTGCAGCATCTGGAACAATGGGAGTTGTGAAGGTTAGAAAGAGAATAGGTCAGGTCAACCCAAAGAGAAATATGGTGAATTTTAAGCAGAGAAAAGGGGACCAAGGGAAACATAGAGAGGGAGAGTACCACAATGAGCCCAAACATAGATGAAACGGGAAAACAGACCATTACGAGATAATATTGTGGAGACGGCCAGACAGAGAGCCTTATGCTTCACTGTTTTTGGCTCAACTTCAGACATCCCCTCCAACGCTGCTTACACTGCCCCGAGTGGCCCCCGAGTGGCCCAACGCTGGCATACAAAACAGTCCAGAACCCCCCACCCCACTTTCTCAAGCCCTCATAACACAGAGGAGCGCTGATAAACAAAGCCGGCAAACAAGTGTAAGTATTGTTGCCGGGCGGCTACGCAGAGTGCCCGGGCTTTCAGCTGCATCGTGGGCTCTGAGAGCTCTTTGGAGGGCTTCGGCTGGTTGCTATGGTAATGAGAATGAATGAGCGCAGCACTTTTCTTCGAAGGAGAAGTATTTCAGTGCAGGCGCTGCCATCCTCAGCTCTCCTCCTCTTTTCTCCTGTCTTTGCTTAATCTTGGCGAAAACACCCTAAACGATTCACTAGCATTAGCCGCAGCTCCAGCTCAGCTTTCAGCGTTAGCTACATGTTTTTATGATTCTTCAGAAAGTCACTGGGAGCACCTGTTTGCTCTGTGGCCCTCTGGTACAGTACAGGCGCTACAGGTCATTCACAGCAGCACAGACCACCAGACTCAACGATTTTACAGTTTGGGAAGGGTTGCCAACTTCGAAGGCCGAATTGACGTGCGAATCGATAATATTTACAAACAAATGACCAAACAGCTGTATTTGTGGCGTGAGATGCATTGAAGTCAACGGAGTACTTTTGTTCAAGAGACAGGACATAAAAGCGTCAAGCATCAGAGTTGGCATCCCTGGTTTACGGCCATTAGAACACCGAACTGCTACTGTAGGATGTGCAATACCATCCACTCTTGATACATATTATTGTTAAATTCTCAAATTTCCTTACATCACCTTGAAATACTAGGTTAAGTATTTATTGTGTTGTATTTTAGGACCTGGGTTGTGTTTGTTAATGTTTTTTCCTTGTAGTGTTGTTTCATAATGCACCAAAGAGAAGCAGCGTCCATGCAATGACAATAAATGTATATTCTAAACAACACTGTGTATATAGAACTAAATCCATTTACATCAGACAAAACAGTTCTAAACAGCTAGCAGTGTTTTGATGTCAATTATGTCTTGGGATTAATTGGATATACATTATGCAACTTTCAAAACCACCAGTTCTTTGAAATTTCACCTAGATAATTGGAATATAAAATTAAATATTTTGCCTGTTATTATATTATTATTTCTGGAAATATAATTTATTTAAAATAATTATAAAATAATATTCTCTCAAGTAATTTCAACCGACATCAGTGTTTAAATTTTCTATTTCTAAACAAATCTCTTATGGAAAAATTCCATCATATTGTGCTCATTCTGCATACAGTATCAGTCTGGGAACTCATTCAATTTAACCAGGTGAGTACTTCACAAGGACAGTAGCGTAATTGGGTGTGGAAAACTAACTCTAATTTTAGTCTTGGGTCTTGTTCAGGTTCACAATTGTCTGCTGGCGCCTGTGTTTGAAATAAACGCAGCTCAATATTCTGATTAGTTGAAGATGGTCCAGTCAGCTGTGGCTTTGGTTGAAACTCCTGGCAAAATTGCCTTATCTCTTGTCCATCAGTGAAATAAATATATAACTAGCAATGTTCCTGTTAGCCACCAAGACCTTAAGACGATGCAGCCATCATTCCTGTCTCAAACAAACAAACTAGCGGAGTTACTGCCCATCAATGCAACGATAATGGCCCTTAACTGTGTCTGGGCAACGTGGTCTCTAAGGGAAAACAGAGGTGAATAGGTTTAGAGGGTATTTCTTCTCCAGTAATTGCACAACAGTTTTCCATGAATGCTCCCAAGCTGTGACTCCCTTGATTGATGAATGCCTCGGTGGCCTACTTTAGAAGGGTTGAACTCCAATTCTCAAGGTAATTGTGTGTGACTGTGTGTATGTTTGTGTGTCGGTGGGGATGTGACCTTGTCCAAGTCCCACCAAGTAGAATGAAATACGTAACACACACATTCATACTGTAAGGGATTAGGATTAGACATTAAAGACATAGCACACATATGTGGTAACATTTTCCGTCTTTCTATACCAAAAATAACCCAAATCAATGGAAATCCAGTTCTTGACCTTCACTACTTTGATTGGATGGCAACTCCCACACACCCAACTGAGCTTCTTTCATGCTTTCTTCCTTGCTATGACATAATGTCAAATATATGCATATAACTTTGTGTCTTCTCTTTGACATTGCACGGTAATAACAGATAATTATCCCAGCATTTGGCCTGGAAAACGATTGCATCGGCCATTGAAATTGCGCTGATGTAGATCTCCAGGATGATGGACGATTGTGGATGATATGATAATGGTTCAGTAAATATACAGAGAGAGGCATGCTACTGTATTGGAGTCAGATGTCATAGAAATGTTCGTCACACAGCTATCATTATCTAGTGATTATAGGGCGAAGTAATCATTTTGTCTGTTAGTGTGTGTGTGTGTGTTTTCTTGCTTGAGTACCGGCATGTGTAGTGTGTATATGTGAGAGGGGAGTCAAGGAAGTCCGATCTACAGTTCTGTTCTTTTGTTCTTGCTTCCTTTCTGTTTTCTTGCACACACTTTATTTCTTCTTCTATGTTTTCTTTACACTCACACATACGCAGTACATACAGACAGTACTCACGCACTTATAGTTCCAATAAGTGTGTGTATGTCGCACTTACAGTTAATTTCAGGGAGTGTCTGGCTTCAGTGTCAGAGCTGATTTGTAGTGCTTCTTTGACGCACGTAGCTAGAAGATCCTCTCATAAACCTTCAAGTCACTAGCCGAGGCCCAGCTTTAACATTTCTCATCCAACGATACTGATTGAAATACCAAACAAGTTTGTGGTCATGGAGCCAAACCCTCCACTGGGTTCTCATAATGCATGATGTGGCTAATGGCAGTTTGTTTCAGGTCATGACAAATTATGATCATTTAGTCAATTTAGTGTCACGATAAACACAACTGCAAAATCACCAGAAAGATTTATGATAATTATTATTGGTTCATTATATACCACACCTTTACTGTGGATAAATGGCCTTTGAAGATGAGGTTTGGCAGAAATGAGCTACAGTATAACTACAGTATAATTACTGTATTTCAGGTGCCAACTTGCTGCATAATTTCAAGTTCCTGAGAACATTGATGAATGATAAAATATAATTATCGAAAGGTAACAAAAACAATGATATTACCTAGCCATAAAGGTGATTAACACACAGTACTGCCATATACGGTGACCTTAGCTTTATAGTCATCAGACTCCTGATTGCATCACCCTCTCTATATGCAACACACACACACATGCACATGCACACGCACATACGCACACACACACCACAACACATCTCAAATTGGCTGAACAGGTGCTAATAAAGGATTGTGTGTTTAGACACAAATCTGTCACAAATACACATACGAATCCTTGTGTAAGCTGCTTTCATGCACATTATTGTGTGTTTACGTGTATAACAAAAGTCTGTGTTTCCAATATACATACTGTATTTTAGATGTATGCAACTGACACATGGTTAGGCATTGGCAGGATGTGACTTAATCTGAGTCACAGTATTTACCATGGAATCCATGTACAAACCAACAATAGTCAATGAAAAAATATGATTTCTAGTGCCATAAGCCATTGAATTATTACGCATGCATTCTTGTTATTCTGTTTATTCATGTTATTAGATTGTTTGTTTATGTAACAGTAAATAACCCTACCCATAACCTTAATCTTAACGCTAATAGCGCTTGTCAATTCACAGCTGTCATGGTTAAAGAAATACTGTTCATATGTTGTTGTTAATAATCAAGCACACATATTCAGGTCAGGAAGGATCACAATAATTCCTGGTTGGTGAACGAACAGTGCTTTGTCCTCTATCCACTGCACAATAAAGCAGTTTAGGCTTTACCTCTGCCCTTGTATTTTGAATGCTAATGTGAACACGTTAGGAGAGAAGGTCACCTCTTCCCAGGCAGTGGCACTTTCTCTCCTTTTATCTTCCCTTGTGTTCTCTCTCTTGTCAGCCTTTTGTCCTTCTTGAAGCCCTTCTATCGCTCTCCCACACTCCCCTCTCCCCATGATGACATATCGACCCCCCCTCCCGTTCGACGCACCTGGCAGGTCAGAGATCAGAATCATCTGTCAGGACTGCCTCTCTCTCTCCCTCTCTCTCTCTCTCTCTCTCTCTCTCCTCCATACTCTCTCTCTCTCTCTCTCTCTCTCTCTCTCTCTCTCTGTCTGTATTCTGGGATCAGTGTTTATTGATGACGCTGCAGGCAAACCTGCCGCTCGCTTCCTGTCTCCTCCGTGACTCATCCTGAAAAGCTCCCGCTGAGCTTGACCTTTTCTCAAGCATGACAGTACATGGCATGTGTACGCACACGCACACACACGCGCACGCGCACACGCGCATGCACACACTTGCGTCTACAATGTTTACACTACAACATAATCAAGTGCAAACTAAATCAAAATGTAACAAAGTACACAGTATATCCAAATGTCCGGGGAACTACAATAGACAACAATCCAGTGTGCGGTGAAAGATGGAAGCTTGGGTGGAGCATTCCATCACTCCATCTGTGTGACAGCTGATCTTGTTTGTGGAGACCGGAGAGAGACTTGATGGAAGCAGCCATGCTCCCAACGGGAAGGAGGAGTTCCCCTCAGCAGGTGGGAAGCTTTGTCTCTCTCTCTCTCTCTCTCTCTCTCTCTCTCTCTCTCTCTCTCTCTCTCTCTCTCTCTCTCTCTCTACACACACACATCCATAGTGTAAGTAGGCTAAAGCTTGTTGTTCCTTGTGTTTCAGTCATTGTCCCAGTGCACAGGCAATGCAACCTCTCCTACCTCACTCATCCCTGGTGCTCCATCAGTTTGCTCCCTGAAGATATCACTCCTCTTCTTATACACCTACACACACACACGCACACACACACACACACACACTTCTGTAAAACACTCATATAGGCAGCACATAAAAACATATGGGCAACCACTGTTGGATTTTCACACACGCACGCACGCACACACACAAGAGAGGAACAACATGGGGGCGTAAACAAGCGTCCATGCATAAACATTACATGCGCACACACACACAGACTTTATAGGTAAGCTCACATATCCTCTCCCTCTCTCTCTCTCTCTCTCTCTCTCTCCCTCTCTCTCTGTTCCCAAATCCATGCCATATGACCTTCTGTGGGACAGATAAAGAATGTGCTTATCAGTCATGCAAATGAGTCTGAATTCATTTTCCACAACAGATGGCCCCATAGATAATGATGATGGAGGAGAGAAAATTAAATGTCTCCCGCTCGGTGACCATGGCAACCGCGGCTCCACGGCGTAATATCAATAATAAGTGCGCCGCATAATAAGGTTGACAGTCCTGTGAATCTATAAAAGCTGCCCTGACGGGACAAGGCATGCGTGTGTGCGTGCGTGCGTGCGTGCGTGCGTGCGTGCGTGTGTGTGTGAGAGAGAGGGGGGTTTGGGTGTGGAAGTCACTTGTAAAGTTTGTTACTCTGACTATATGCCACACATGAGGTTGGTGAGTGAACGTCAGGGAGCATTGTTAATTGTGTACCTGTTCAATGTTAGTGCATTGGCATTCCACAACTAAAACTCCATTATTTTGTCTTCATTTTGTAGTACTGTAATTGTATGAATTTACGGTGTATGAATGTATATATACCAACCTGTATCAGGTTGGTATATATACCAACCTGATACAGATGGCTGATGAGTTTAATTGATTATTAGAATTGGTGTAGGTTTGTTCTTTACCTCACTTGTATGTTGCTTTGGTTTGGATAAAACAAAGGCTTTGCTAAAATGCTTAACATGACTTAATATTTCAAGTGTGTGTGTGAATGTGAGACAATCCTGTAAGGCGCTTTGTGTGACCAGCAGGTTAGAAAAGCACCATACATATGCAGTCCATTTACTATTTACTATCTAAATGTACTGTCCAGTACTGACATAAATCAGAAATAAGTCATTTTTATCCTAAATCCATTATGTGAAACAAACACAGAACAAAAGAGAAACACCAGTGCCATAACACTACAAGTCTATTGCTTTACCTGCATGCAGATGCTTGAAAGCCAAGGTGATTGATTCGGACACCACCATGAGATAAAAATGTGGGATTTGACAATGGAAGTACAAACTTCATTTCTAACTTATAGATAGAGAGATGTTCAAATACAGCTTCCACATATATTCCAAAGTACTGTTAATACCCTCTGTGTGTTGGGTAGAGTGTACTGTGCCATTAGTGAGCATGTTCCATAACAAATGTGAATTTCTGTGGAGTTTCAGATCCTCCACAAAATGGGACCATGGAATTCCAATTATTTTCAAACCACAGTTTGTGTAATTACAGAGCTGATATATCTGCCCTATTATTTAATCTCAGACCAGGCAACACTGTAGTCCTGATGAAAACAGTGATAATCGCCTGAGTATGGGGGCAAGGTGTGGATGTCTTTTAATGTTTAAGACTGGTACATGGAATAATGTAAAACAGACAAATACGTACAATACAGGCTGGATGAGCTGTGTGGAGACACAAAAGCCACATTTTTATCTGACTGTAGGGGCCACTGTCGTTTAATTAGTTTTTTATTTTCTTTAAAGTGGATCCACAAAGCCACCAACTTGGGAGCCTATTATGCCTGAAACCGACCAATGATCCAATCTGAGCAAGCACGGGAGTGGTCGGAAGAAATGCAGAAAGAAGCAGTAAAACGACATGTCATCCAGTAGAGTCCAGTAGTAAATATCATTCAACATCTGCAATGCATAATGCTGATGCAAAATGCAAAAGCATAGGATCTTAGTTTGTCTTAACTCCTTGAAGCAGTGGCGGATTTGGCCCAGGGCGACATCTTGCTAGGATTGGCAAACGTGCACTCACCAAAATTGTCATATCGAATTTGAATCAGGAAATGTGCGCTATTGGTTTTCTACCTCTCCTTTTGCAAGTCGCTTCAATGATATAATCATCTCAGCTAGTTTGTGAGCTATGCAAGCTACTGCCTGGGTTTTAAACCCACCATCAACACAGACAATCTCTCTGACACCTTTAACCATGCATGCTTTTTAACGTTTGTACCCATTTAGAGAGACATTATACAGCTTGGGGTATATTCACAGCAAAAATCTGTTCTCCTCCACTGCTAGTAGGAACAATAGTGTGGTAAGAACCTTTGACAGAAGAACATAAACAAAGAACAGATACATCTCTCTCACACGATACGTGATGGGCAGGGCTGGATTATGGACCGGGCACACAGGGCCTGGGCCCATGGGGCTCTGACGATTTGGGGCCTCGGGCTAAAATGCACCATTCCTTCTTTGACCTCTTTCATTACAGTAATGTGTTTTCCCCACAGAACTTTACGCACACTGAACGTGTTTTGTTTATCGCACCATTCTCTGTAAACTCCAGACTGCAGTGTGTAAAAATGGCAGCTGTTTCTGAAATGCTTGAACCACTGTGTGTGGCACCAACAACCACATCTTAGCAACAACAACTCAAGCTCTCTACTGTATATACGATATATACACACATATATATATATACATATATACTGTATATACACATACATACATACATACATATACATATACACAGTATACAAATACATATGGTGTAGGTTTGTTCTTTACCTCACTTGTATGTTGCTTTGGTTTAGATAAAACAAAGGCTTTGCTAAAATGCTTAACGTGACTTAATATTTCAATTGTTATTAACTATAACTATAAAATCACATTGTATATTTTGTACAATATTTAGGCAATAATTATTTTCCAACAACAGGAAAATTGTGCAGAAATCATACTGGCAGAAAAGTAATTGGTCACTATTATATTTCAAAACAAACATTTATAAACCAATGAACCCATTCAGTGCAATCCAATCAAATGACGATTGTACATATGATGAAATTATTGTATTCCTGTATGAGTTATCTAAGGTTCTTTAGCATATTAGCCTGTGAAATATAGGGAGATTTTCCGTGTTATCTGCAAATGGCCTTCTCTCAAACCTCCACTCCATATTACCCTAAATACAATTATGTGAAAAGGAAAATGTATTTTAATTAGTCTTAAATGCATAGCTAATAGTAAAATAGCCTACATAAATGTACAAACAAAGTGTCAACAACATCACATAAATCCAAACGTTATTAGAGAGATTTGAATGTGTTGAAGAGGGGAGAGCGCAGTATTGTGACAATTTAGATCTTTTTTAGATACATTAAAATCACAAATGTTCACCCCAAAACGTAATTAACAGGTTAGAAACATGCAGCGGGAGCTGGTTGCAACGCAAGCAGCCAGCGCTTTGCTCGGCGCAGCGCAAACCCATCGTTTAGCAGCGCACAACAATGGGTTTCAGAGCGCAGCTGTGCCATTGTTGCATTTGGTTGTTTACCCATGCTCACCTCTGCCTCTGTGTTTGGTTGCAAGGTTCCATGACACATATCGTTTAAAAATAGGCTAATAGGCTAATATCGGGAGTGTTGGCAGGTATGGGTTAGGCAGTGTACTGTTTTCAGAAAATTATATACTGTTTTATATACCATAATGTAGGCGTCATGGGAGGGTGGCCTCCAAAGATGCTTGTGCCCAGGGGCCTCATAGGAACTTAATCTGTCCTTGGTGATGGGGAGGGGGTCGAGGGCAAAATTACTTCAGAACTCTACACTGGAAGCAATCACTGCCAAATGTCATCAAATAAACAACAACTTATTCATAATACTGTGAATATTATTTCCATGGACACACTTTTTTCTGGTTTTGTGCGAAATATTTAAAAATACTATATAACCAGTCTGCACACCTTCCAGGTAAATTGGTTTAGTCTTGACTCTTGACTTCAGGTGCCCAGTTTAGAAAAAATAAGAGAATGAAAAAAAAGTATGCAGCTATGTCATCTCTTACAGTAATATTGTATTATAGAGTAATAGAGTGAGATTAAGCATGAAAAGAAAACGCTAGTAACACTTTTAATCAAATCAAATAATTAGCCTATGATACCTATGTTATTATACATATGACAACAACTGCAGGTATCTGAGCTCCTCTGTCAATTTTACTTTACCTTTCGAACATTGCATCCCTTGACGCACTGCCCAACCATTGGGTTATAATTTTTTGGGGAAGAGGGTTTAAGAGTGGTTCACCCAGGGAGCCATACGAGATAGAACCGCCACTGTCTCTAAGTGTTACAGTCAACATCATGGTGTCCATTTTAAGTATTATTTTAGTTAAATGGTACTGTACATTATGCACTGTTGTCATCTACAACCAGTCAATATTACCTCCTGTTCTAACCCTTTAGTTAAATGTGCTCAAAGTGTGTGTTCCGTGTATAAAAATGCATTGTAATATTATATCGTGCTACACCATATTAGAATCTACTTCTTCAAATAACATATTATACAATACATTTTTTACATTTTACAATACAAGTTATTTACAAAAGAAACAATTCTTCTGGGCTAAATTCACCTGTTTCTCCCAAAGCATTTCTTCCCAGCTCTCTCATCAGTCTCATTTTGCACTCTGGCCCTCTCCTCTCCTCTCCTCTCCTCTCTCATCTCCTCTCCCCTCTCATCTCCTCTCCTCTCCTCTCCTCTCCTCCATGTCTGCCAGCCAGACACTCTCAATATAGAACTGCTCATAAACACACACGCAGAGAGTGTGATCGAAGAGAGAGAGAGAGAGAGAGAGAGAGAGAGAGAGAGAGAGAGAGAGAGAGATACCCCTTTCAAACCGCATCTGATACAAACAGGGGGTGCAGAGCATGGGCATATACTGTACACACATGGGCCCAGCCCAGTACTCACACACTGTAGGCCTAAACAATGAAACATGCTGTACCACAGTAGTGAGTGCAGTAACGCACTGCCTCCCGTAGTACCTAAATGCTCTACAACAGGGCTATTCAACTCTGGTCCTGGAGGGCCGCACCCTGCTTTAGATCTCCATGTTTTAGATCTCTCCCGGCTCCAACACACCTGATTCAAATGAACGGTCATTATATCAGGCTTCTAACAACCTTAAATCAGGTGTGTTGGAGCAGGGAGAGATCTTAAACATGCAGGGTGCGGCCCTCCAGGACCGGATTTGAATAGCCCTGCTCTACAAGGACCTTGGATGTGATCAGGTCCCTTATAACAGGGGTTCTAAAACTTTTTAGCTTGCGACCCCCCAAAATAACAGCGCCAGAGACTCGCGACCCCCACTATACCCAGAGGTGGTAGAAGAATAATATTATTTGATAGTATTTTAATACAGGCTAGTAGCAGAATACATCAAAGTAATGTATAACCTGTACTACTACTAACAATTATGGCTAAACTATGCCATTTTTAAATGTTACTTAATTTCTGAAAATCATCTTGTGACCCCCTCCTCTGTGTCTCGCCAGAACCACTGCCGTATAACACCGCCTCTCCATTTTACATCAGAGCTGGGCATGGGTCGCACCGGAAAGGGATCAGGTAGAGCCCGCTGGAGGAGGGGAAGAAACAAAGCAATATAATGTAAGAAAAATAACAGCAGGCGAGAGGGAGGCAGGGAGAGAGATGGGAGCAGGGCTTCTCTGTGAGGTGTATGAAGGCCAAGGTGGCCTAGTTTAACAAGTTATGTAAATAATTCATGGTGTACGGCTGTAAGGACCACACACACACACGCACACGCACGCGCACACACACACGCTCACACACACACGCACGCGCGCGCGCACTCTTCACATCACCGTAATCTGATTCTCGTGACAGACTTCCATGTTCCATAACAATGGCTGGACAATCCAGTTTGTTGCATTATAGTTGTCAACGTTAAGATGTCAGTGATACTCTCATTCCTGCTGTCTGCGCTAAATGCAAAGGCTAGATGTGCCGGCCAAGACATGTTACTGGTTAATCTCATCTAAGGGGAGAGCATACTGTACATACAGGTTTGCAATGGTTAAGGCCACTTTCCCATAATGGTCCTATAACATCATTGTATTTGTCTATCTGTACAATCTCACTTAAAAGATAGGCTGTGTCACTTTTTGCCAAATTGTCAAATAGTTTCCACTCAAACTAAGAAAGCATGCTTCAGGCATTTAGTGACGTGTAAACATGATCACAGAGAGAAACGGCATGAAAATGTACAATGCACTATATTTTCTTGATTTATTGTTCAGTTAATGTGGAAAGAATGTGCACAGTGCAGCATTAAAGCAACAACTTTTGCACGTGTAAATATCCATTTTGCTGCCATTTGGCAGATGGTTGAAGTGGGGAAGAGAGCTGTAATTCAGCCTACTCCTCATTCATGATAGCGTCTAGGTGTGACATTCACAGAAGAAATGACACCAGCGGCAAACGACAGCAGTTGATCCACAAGAGAGGATCAACATAATGAATTTGAGTGCCCCCCCCCCCCATTGGCCCAAGTACTATCTAGCAGTTGGGGTTTGAGTTGCTGGCTTATATCTTCTTTGTAGATGTCAAAAATATTGACATTGTTACTGTAAGTGACAGGTTGTAACTTTACTCCTGCATTACTATATTACAAAATTGTTGTGGACATTATACTATGAGTATAGTATGCTTAGTCAATGATTAGTTTGTGCCGGAACAAGCCGGATCTGAGACATATTTTGCTGTATTTTACTGGATTACAATACATATTTTGTTTCCTTCCATAATAAATATGGAACACATGCGTTGGAGACTATTTTGAATGCAGCGTTGAACTGATTGTAAGAGTCCATGTGGGTAGCTGATTCCATGCAACACACACACTTTACAGTATGTGATAAATAGTTTAACAAATGCAACATTTTAAAGCATCTTGCAGCATCACTGACATTGCTTCATTAGGTTCAAAGCATATAGTCGTACAACACAGTACAGAGATTAATCCAATTGCTGCCTCATTCGCAGTGTCAATAAGACTAAGGAAAATTAATTTAGCTACAAATGTTCCCCTCACTACAACAGAGTTCAATGTGTAATATAGCGTAGTAATTATGACATTGTGTAACAGACCTGAGCTACTTTTTCATGCGTACCCTGGCTTGCTCCCTTCACTACTCAGTGTTCCGGGACCTTGTCATTTAAAAATGAACCACTGCTATGTCTACAGCTTGTTAATATCAGGTTTTTACATCAGTTGTGTTGGGTTGCCCTGAATCATTGAGACCTCTAAAGTCATTTAACCACAATTAATTGACAAAAAATCCTTTGTCAGTCAGTCAGTTTTGGTCCCAGGTGTGACATCATGCATCTGTATTGTAACCATAACAAAAATAAATCAGAATGATATGGGCTCTTTAAATAAGCTCTACATGATGTATTATAAGACAAATGTACATAAAGTAATTTTCTATATTCACATTAAAAATTAAGTTCAAGAACATTGCATTAAATTACCTTATTAAAATAGGAGACGGCATATGTTGTCCTTATCTTATCTGAACAATATTACACAATGTAGTGTCACTGCTTGTCATGAATGAGGTGCTACCTGGCCTGTGTGTGTGTCTTTATTTAGGCACTCTTCCCATTAACCTTGAGCATGTAAGACAGGCATGTAAGACAGGAGGGTTTGAAAGACTGGTGGGGGGAGAGAGTGAGATTTGAACAGAAATAGAGAGAGAGAGAGAGTGAGAGAGAGAGAGCGAAAGAGGGGGAGATGAAGAGGCAGAGGGAGAGAGAGAGACAGAGAAATGAAAGAGAGAGCACAGTGTTGTAATTACCAGCCTCATGCTGGCTGGCAATCATAGCCTCACATCTCTCCTCCCTCCTCTCCTCCCTCCTCTCTCCTCTCCTTCCTCCTCTCCTCCCTCCTCTCTCCTCCCTCCTCCCTCCTCTCCTTCCTCCTCACTCCTCTCTCCTCACTCCTCTGTGTCCTTCCCTACTTGCTACCCGCTGCTCTCCCACATCTGTCTCAGTGCTGCCCTCCTCTTCACCCCCCCCTCCACCTATACAGTAGCTAGGGTCCGCCTACCCTGGCTGCCTTTACTTACCAAACGACACTCCCCCTCCTCCCCCTTCTCTCCCTTCCTTATTATGGCCAGCCAGCCAGCCAGCCAGCCAGCCAGACAGAGAGCTGTTTCTATGGTAGCTTCAGTTCGGTATGACTGCAGACAATGTACACACACGTACAGGCACGCGCGCACACACACACACACACACACAAAGATGCTCACTGCAGACATACACACAGCTAGAGCAGAGCGGTTAATGACGCTAGCCTGGCCATCCATCCCTGTCAGAACGGCCATATGATGTTCACTAGACCAAGAGAGAGAGAGAGAGAGAGAGAGAGAGAGAGAGAGAGGGGGGAGGGAAATAAGACATTGTGGGCTTCTGTCAGCAAGGTGTGAGTCTGAGTCACAGTGCGTGCGTGCGTGCGTGCGTGCGTGCGTGCGTGCGTGCGTGCGTGCGTGCGTGCGTGCGTGCGTGCGTGCGTGTGTGTGGACATTGATATAACATGCCTAACCTGTATTAATCAGTCTGTGGCATAGTGCACGTGTTACCGATTTAGAATGTGTGTGTGTATGTGTGATACCAGGAGCTGGCAGACAGGGAGGCAGAGCTGATTGGCCAACTCTCCCCAAACACCTGAAGTAGTATGAGGTCACACACACAGCAGGTCCCCCAACACACACACACACACACACACACAAACGCACACACACACACACACACAGATGCGCACACGTATACGCACACGTATACGCACACGCACACACACACAGGCGCACATGCACACACACAGACAGAACATATGATCATACTGTGCATCACCGTCAGATTGTGTGCATGTTCTCAGAGTGAGCATTATTTACAGCCTGGCTCTCTTTTAGTGAATGGCACAGAACAACACCAGATGTAATGATGGCTTATTGTTGTTTACTCTCTTAGTTTACTTTAGTTATTGATTTCCTACAAATGTGGACTCGCTGTTGTTTGTGAGTGAAGACATCCCTAGCCTGTACAGGTAACAGAAGATAACAGAAGGTATGACAACATATAATAAAAGTTATTATTATTTAGTCCTTATATATGCTGTAATACTCCCTCTATAACCCTCTTGTTTAGTTATATTTTCATATACTGAGACCTTTAGCTTACCGTGTGTATTGCTAAATTCTTAGTCTCTATCTATATGTTATTGTATAATATCAAGATAACAAGTTAAAGTAAAGTACAGTAATGGTGCTGGACATCTCAAGAAGAACACGTTTTGTGTTTTTAAATGAGATTACATTGCGATGGGACTGGAGGCAAAATACAGTAACCCATCTTACACCCTAGCCCTTAAAGTTTCAACAAGCCACGGTTACAGTACATCTGCCCACTGTGTTTGACTTACAGTAATGTTACAGTTATGACTCAGCAGCACGGGGTAGCCACAGTGTGGTACTGTGTGCGCTAACTTCAGTTAGCCAGTGCATTGATTCAGGTGCTTTCACACATTTAGTCACATTATACATTTGATTCTTTCATTTTTTGTTGGTTGTTCTCAATAATTTAATGAGCATGCACTTTCAAATCTCTCTTTGAACGTCTATTAACACTTTTGACAGTTCTGTGCCTCAAAACACATGGGCACATTGCGAGTTGAGACATTGGCACACGCATAATGCAAGTTCAGTTAATTTTCCTTTGCCAACAAATGCCGTACATCTTGGCAACATATTTGCCGGCATAACTTTCATCATAATTTAAAAGTTCTAAGCAAAACCTCACCCACTACCACAAACTCTGCCACCTTCTTCCATATAGACAATGCAAGGTACAGACAGATATATTTTCATATATTTATATCTGTATTCTCACTGAGACAGAATATAAGTGGACTAAAAATGAGTTTACAGTTAGAGCTACAGTAGTTTCCTGGTTAGCCGCTGATTCCTAGGTTTACATGCTTCCATACATACTGTATACTCATTGAAAAAACGTAATGTTGTCCCTTCAGCAATCCCCTACAAAAATTCTATCACTTCCCCTCATTCAAAACAGAGGGGGGTGTAATCACGCCTGCGAGTTTCTGTGTCAGAGGACAGTCAGCGTTAGAAATAACATGGTCACACAATGGATGTTTAGAGGCTGTTGAATGCAATATGTATGGTGGGAGGAAAAGGTCTGACTGTTTGTATTTAAATGTCAATTGTGCTTGTGTGGGCCAGTGGCACCCTGGAGGCTTGGTGGAGTCATTTTTGTTGATTGTTTTGTTTTATTGTTGCTTGCGTGTTGAGGGCTGGTGTGTTTATTTGTGCAAGACGGGTGTGGGAGTTTGTAAGGATTCAAGATTTGAGGTTATTTCAGTTGTCTTGTTCTGAGATATTACAGAAAATGTCCATTGTGTCTGTGGCCACATGGGGTATTTGTACTGGGCGTGCTTGTTAAACTTGTGTGTGTATATGTTGTGTATGTACATTGTCTTGGGTGTGTGTCGTTCAATGCTTACATTCTATAGTTCTGTATATTTTCCTTAGATCAGATGTCTTCAATGTTTTTCAGGCCAAGGACCCCTTGGCTGATAGAAACACAGCACAAGGAACCCTATCACATATGGTATAAAATATTTAGTTGTTGGGCCAACAATAATGTGTAGGGCAGCCTATAGTGCCATGTATTAAAGTAGGCCACTAACTAAGCCATTAAAATATTTGACAGATTTATAAATGCATGTCACAGATTGAATACATCCTGATATTTACATTTTTGGACAAAAACAACATTGGGATCAATGCAGTACCTCCGAGGACCCCCTATAGGGGCTTCATTAAATTGCCTTGTTTGTGTTTGTTTTATATTGTAATTTTGCTTTGTAGATAGATTTTTATATATTTATTGTTAATTGCATTATTTTGTACAGCACTTTGGTAAGCATACAGTAGGTTGTTTTTACAGTAAATGTGCTTTATACATAAACTGACTTGACTTGGCTTGACAATGGTTTGTACAAAAAGGATAGGTATAAAGGATTCTGATCTCTGGTGTATCACAACAGTCTAGAGCTAATGTGGTCTCCATAGGCTACAATCGGAAAGGAGGTGATACAATCCCAGCACCAGCTGCGTTTTTCTTACAAGGGCAAGTGGGGCATAGCCCTACTATAAATAACTGCAAATTATACTGTAATAACTGTATGTAAATGTTGTCTATTATAGTGTAAAATTATAATATAAATATATAATCTTAATTATTATCTATTAATATAACGCCATCTATTTTCATAAATAAATAATAAATATTGCTCGATGTTGGCCACACGAATTTGATGGTTGTGGGGCTAAAACATTTTTTCCCCACTCACAGCATCATCTCATATTTCTAAATTGATTGGGTATGTTCTCTGTCTGGCGTGAAAACTAGAGAGACGAGGGTAGGTGACATTTTCTTTGCTCAGCTAACTCGGGAAACTTCCCGAGTTAGATATTCCCGAGTTAGATATCTAAATATCTAAAAAAATCTTTAGATATTTTAGAAAGTGTGCTGGAGAAATTTGAAATAACTAGCAATGTTGACCACACCAGCCACAGAATATTATCACTTTGCTGCTGCAGGAGCAGGAAATGGAATCACCTTTTGAATAAGTGGGGATTTTTTTCTTCAATGAAGTCCGGCTACCAGTAGGCCTTCTCGATGCTTTTTGTCACTAGGAAGGTTTACGTCGCTGCCCTAGAAGGAGGAAGAATAACAGGTAAACCTACTCAGTCGGACCAATATCAGGATGTGTTTAAAAACAGGCTACGGTACTGATCATGGCTCGTTATTGATCACAGCTGGCTGTGATTCGGTGTAACATTGGTGCCGAAGTTATAGGCAACAGCCATGCAAGTTACAGTTCAGCATGTGCCGTTTATTGGTTAATGGGATAGTAAGCAATAGGGTGATCTGTTTGTTTATTTAATACTTTTTGTGGCTTTGCCATCACAAATAGTCTCGCAAATGTTGGCAAGCAACAAATAAACGTCCTGAATTACAAACTGTAGCCTATAAGTTTTCACATTAAGTACATTAGTTGGACGCCAGCTAATGTATACTACTTTGTACTTTATTGACTTGGATAAGTGCAATAAGCCCGATCAACATTCCCAATATGTTTAACCCTTTCTTCCACACTCGTGGGCAATGATGGAGACACCTGGAGAGGTGTGATTGGGAGGAACGGCCTCCCAATCACACAAAGCTCTCAATCTACCGGGAAATTTTCGTTCCTACACTCACCTATAATCATGAAGGGTGTGTCATAACTGAAAGAAAAAGATCACGGGTACAACTGTCCAAAATGGGTTTTCTCAGGAGGGTGGCTGGGGGTTCTCTCTTAGAGATAGGGTGAGAAGCTCAGCTATCCGTGAGGAACTCGGAGTAGAGCCTCTACTCCTTAGCGTCGAAAGGAGCCAGTTGAGGTGGTACGGGCATCTGGTAAGGATGCCCCCTGGGCGCCTCCCTTGG
>JAODUK010000015.1:4948688-4959257 GCA_027564635.1 Typhlichthys eigenmanni
ATGACGTAGTGTGAAGCACTTTGTGTTACATGAATTTGTATGAAAAGTGCTATATAAATAAAGATTGATTGATTAATAGCTATTACATAAATGGTTTTAGAAGCCATTATATAAAAGTAGTGAAAAACGTCCAAAAGACCCTTAGGGTTTAGAGGGATAACATTAGGGATGTCATGGTTCTGGAAGACATAACTGCGGTCTGCACACATACATGCAAGCATGCACGCACACACACGCAGGTGCAGGCTGTTGAGCTCTTATATATGTTGCTACTGTAATTAAAATGTGGATGAAGATTGATGGATGGATGGATTTAGCTCAACACTAGATTAGAACCACTGAGCCTTTCTATAATTATCAATACACCAAGAAATTTATAAAATGCATGCATCCTCATTCATGGATAAATTAGCCCCCGTCACTAGTTACGATTTCGGATTATGGCATCGAGTCTATTGCCTTCGCATCTATACTGAAATGAAACGTGGAATAATATCACACTTTATTTAGAAACATCAATGTGCAGGTTAAGTGTAATTTTGCTGAGAAATGACAAGACGCGCATCGTTATGCTCACATGTTCACACGCATGGAAAGCTGCTATATTTGTGGGTGGGTTAGGCGTGACGCAGCAGAACTTTACCTTTCATGTGGCTCTAATGAAGCCTGTCAATACAATATCCATGATATCCGCAAAGATATAAAAACTGTCCAAAACTGCCAGTTAATTTTGTATTCTGATTTTGGCCGCTGTCTCTTTTGCTATTGCAGTAAATGTGATTTCAAACTATTGGTCTGCTTGCATTGTGTACTTTAACTCTTGTAGCAATTAAGCTACAGTGTTCTTAGTATTCCAAATTGTTGATTTTAAAAAGGTGTATTTTAAACATGAATATAGAAGCAAACAACTATTTTCTATGTTAAGGATATATTAGAATATTGTTCTTAGCAGGGTGTTTCTTTGTTTATATAGTGCTGGCTCTACAGCATAGTGCATATGTGTGGGCGGCAAACAGAGTGTTCTTGTTTGGCTGAGAAGCTGGTGCTTAGTGTGAGATCTAGTGTCAGAAAGTATAGGAAAGAAATGTATATAAAAGTCTAGTCTACAGAACGAATGTAATAGAGGCTAGAATAAAATCGTAGATTATACCGCTCAAGGTCAAGAAATAAAATAAAACCGCGATATGAACCAAACCGCTGGTCAAAAACCGAGGTATGAACCGAACCGATTTGGTGAACTGTTACGCCCCAAATTAACATACATGCTAACAATAATTCAGTCAAGCAAAGCGCTATTAATAGCCTACGTTAGATTGATCAAATTCTGGGACAAGTCTAAAAACACTAAGCAGAAAAACGTTTACTCCTGAATCCACCTTGCCTTTAGTGAACCTGAACCTTGCATTGAGCGGATGCAGAACAAAAGGAGCCTAGTGTAATTTTAAGGTAATGATTTTAAGACACCTTGGGAAAAATACAGAGGTACACAGGTCGACCGTGGTGACGTGAGTACGACCATGACTGTAGGGCAGGATATACTGTAGGATATATCTGTAGCTACAATAAGCAGCAGCAAAGAAAAAATTATCGCTTCGTTAACATGTTAAAAGTTGTGCAACGCACAGGTCAACTCTCTTCTGTTTTGTACGTGTACTGTAGCCTGGCGTTCAGTCCACAACTGCCTACGTTCGAACGGAACTGTAAACATTACACAGAATTGAACTCAGCCTTGTAATCACCTCACAGCACTTATGCGCGCATGATAATTCAACAAAAACTTAAAAAAAAAACTTTTTTTTTAGCCATAGGCCTACTCGCCTGAAATACATTTATAATAACGATACGCCTGAGAAAATAATGTTAAATTATATTACCTAATAACTGTCAATTCATAATTTTTAACAGGTGGCCTACTGAAAGTGTATGTACTAGAGCCCGGCTCTGCCTGGCTCCGCCCCAATTTAATTCCTGTCTAAATATGAAAATAAATGTAACATGCCTGTTTATCTTTCAGGTCGGAGGGTTTCCTTTCTGTAGTATGTAGACGACTTTGCTCATTCTTCTGACACCCATCTAGTTTACCTGCAAGATGCAAAATAAGTTAACATTTAGATATTTGAACACAGCACAGCTTTGATACTGGCTGGCATTCTGGCAACTGGTAATTAACATGTGTAATCTGCATCAATTCAAAAATCATAAAATATAGTGTAATAAGAATAAAAAGCATCCTTGACAAACATGACACATAAATACTGTAAAATGATTCCCTGGAGTCGGATTTTCTTTTTCCCTTTAACTGGCATTTAACAATTACAAATGTGATGGTAGCAGGCATGTTTCCTGCTATGACATCGGGAACTGTGTAGTTATTCATGAGAGGGAAGACGGCAGCAACGAAATTCTGCTTAACCTTTATGATCCCTCGGATCGCTTTCCTGCCGCTGTGCAGCTGAAGAACCACACACAGACACAATAGGTCTAATCTATTGCGCAGCAGTAGAACAAGACCAGCAGTCTTTATGGGATGTTGTAGTGTCATCTGCAAAATTGACAATGGTGCTACTCTGGTGGGCAGGGGTGACATCGTGGGTGTAGAGGGTATAGAGCAGGGGACTCAGCAAGCACATCACTCCGATTCTTAAATCATTGCATTGGCTTCCAGTTAGTTACAGAATAGACTTCAAAGTTGTGCTTTACTTCATAAATCTCAGAATGGTTTAGGACCAGAATACATTTCTGATATGTTTGAAGAATACCAACCGAGCAGGGCTCTTAGATCCATGAACACAGGTCAGTTAGTACAGCCTAGAGTCCAAATGAAACACGGAGAAGCTGCGTTTAGCACTTATGCTGTCCGCATTTGGAATAAATTACCAGAGGATCTTAGACATGCTTAGACAAAATTGATATAAAAATATATCAATTTTTAAATCCAGGTTAAAAACACTTTTCTCACATGCCTATGATTTAGAATTGTTACTTAGCTACACTGTTTAGCCTTATAACCCTTTATGTTTGTATCCTTATATGTATTTTATGATATTGTATTTGTATATTATTTTTAATATTAAGAAATATTATGGTAGGAAATGGTTTTCAGTGTTTTTATGGCTTTTGCCTAGTTTTCTGTTGTTTTTGATGTTCCCTTCATCCTTTGTTTTTCAAATGTTTTTAACTGTAAAGCATGTTGAGTATGAAAGGTGCTATACAAATAAAGTTTATTATTATTCTCAAGCATTGATACACTCATCCACGTCTTTGTCACTTTTACTGCAATGCTATTCTAACAGGCATCCCAACCAAATTAATTAATCGCCTCCAACTAATTCAGAACTGTGCTGCTAGAATCCTCACAAACACAAGAACAACAAATCACATCACTCCAATTCGGATTCAACTTCATTAACTTCCTGTACAATTCCGTATCACATTCAAGACTCTCCTCCTCACCTACAAAGCCCTTCACAATCTGGCTCCCTCCTACCTTTTTGACCGTCTCCTGGCATATACTACTCCCTCCCTATCTCTTCACTCCTCTACAGGCCTTCTTGTCACCCCCCCCATTCCACCTTTCCACCATGGGGGCTCGGTGCCTTCATCTGTTATGCCCCCAGACTCTGGATCGCCCTTCCCCTGCACATACAAATGCTACCACAGTCAACTCATTCACTAAACTCTTCAAAACACATCTCTTCAAAATTGTCTATGACATTTAACTATTTGTTCCACTGTCACTCCCCTGCCCTTCCAACAAGCATGTATTTTATTTTGTTTATTTTGTATATATTTCCCAAATCTTTTTGGTTTAAATGTTTTTTGTTTCTAGAATGTATATTTCTGCCTTGGTCAAATGTTTATTACTATAGTATATGTCTCAGTCAAATCTTTTATATCTTTTAATTTGCCTATTTGCAATGTAAGATGTCCTTGAGTGTTTTGAAAGGCGTCCTAAATAAAATGTACAGTATTATCATACCGTAAGGCTAAAGGGATTTAGTAATATATAGTCGCTGAACATTTTGAGAGACCACAGCATATTTTTTACAGTTTTACAGTAAACATATAATGTAAAGGTAAAAAGAAAAAATAAATAAAATAAAACAATAAACATAAAAACTGCTGCAAATTTATATTATTTTCTGCAGCTGTATATACATTCTAAGCCATTTAGGGCCTTTTACGGACGACCACCTTAAAATCAATTGTAAATGTTACTAGTAGCCAGTGCAAGGTAGCTAATACAGGAGTAATGTGTTCTCTTCTCTTTGATTTATTTAAAAGTCGAGCTGCAGGGTTTTGAATGAGTTTTGAATGAGTCTCTGTGTTTTTTGGGAGGCCAAAAAAAGTGAATTACAACATTCTAGTCGACTTGAAATAAATGCATGAATAAATTGTTCTGCATCTACAGTATTTTACTTAAAACTTAATAAAACACACTTTTGCTATGTTTCTAAGATGGAAGAATTATATTTTTATTACCTTGTTAATGTAGGACTTTAAACTTAGATCTGAGTCTAAGATAACACCACTGTAAGGCCCAGGGTTGCACTGAAGGGCGGCGCATCCCTTTACCGCGTTTGTCTCGCCAGTGTCCGTAGCGGCCGGCCCTTGCTCCCAGCGCCCCACAATCAATCATCAATAATCAATAAATCTTTATTATCCCCAAGGGGAAATTCTTTCGGCAACAGGAGAGACAGTACAGGATAGCCACACAATCCACACATAAATAACAATTGTGCAATCAGTGGATTACTCCCAGCCATGTCGAGATGTGAGGGCATATAAGGCTGGAGGACCATTTTCAGTTTGTGGGCTACTGGATCCTGTTTACATTAGCTCTGTTTGTGTTCGCTGTTTGTGTTATACAACTGTTACGTGCTGATATTGCTTTGTGTTTTGTTTTGTTTTGTCAATTGAATTTAATGCCAAGCGTTTACTCGTTCCGTTCACCTTCCCCTGCGTGTCTTCATTCCTCCCTGCACTTGCCTGCTCAGCGGTGACAGAAAAGACTGGTATCCTCACATTTAATCCAGGGGGTTAGATTTCAGTTGTATCTTCATTTAACTTTGAGAAGTTATATACTTTATTATTTGAGTTAGTTTATGGAAAAAAGACAGTAATGGAGGTTATAACTGTGGCATCAATTGGTTCTGTAGCGATATACAGGTGTCATCCGCATAACTTTGGAAACATACATTGTTTGTGATGATGTCCCAAAGTGGTAGCATGATGGTAGAATAATAGTGGGCTAAGGCAGCTTCCTTGTGCAACCCCAAAAGAAATGTCTCTCATTCCATAGGTTCAGAACAAATTGTTTGAGAGATCCACCAGTTTTTCAAGGCGATTTATTAGAATATCACGATCAATGGTATCAAATGCTGCATTCAACCCTCATGGAACAAGAATTGAGACTTTTTCTGATCAGTGTTTGAGTGTCTGAGGTCAGTGATCATTTTAGTGAGAGAAATGCTGTCGTGTCTCCTAAAGCCTAATTGAAATACCTCAACGATATTGTTATCTTTACAAAAAAGCACTTAAGATGTATATTCAAGAATCTTACTAAAAAATGTCAGGTTGAATAATGGCCTAATGGTCAGTGCATTATCATCAAGGATGGGCTTCTTTAGTAAGGGTTTGGCGGCAGCTATTTTGAATGACTCTTGAAAAATGCCAGTTTGTAGTGATATATTAAAAATCTTCAAGACATGACCTGACAGTCGAACACCCGCTTAAAGAATGCTGTAGGTACAGATTCTATGAGGAGGAATTAGAGTCAATGAGTTTTACAAAGCTCAGTTAGTGTAATGCAACTGAATGTTCCAATAGTTACATATTTATCACAGGTCATCAAGTCATCAGTGTTTATAGTAGCAAAAATGCTGGCTCTGATTGAGGTTGTTTTGTTATTGAAGAACAATGCAAGTTCATTACATTTGGATGCAGATAGTTAAGTGGGGGCAGTATTGATTAACAATGATCAATAGTAGAAAATAGTATTCTAGCATTTCCAGTGTTAAGAAAAGTAATCCTTTCCTGACAACCATATTGCATTGGAAGCAGTAAGGGACTCTTTGTACACATCCCAATGAACTGTGAACCTAGGTATTCTGTACTTTCTTTCTGCTGCCCGACAATCGCTTAATTTCCCTAACATTGTTTTGGTTTAACCATGGAGATATTTTGTCAATCAACTTCCTTTGAACCTTTAATGGAGCAGCAGTATTTAACGCCTATCACATGGTATTAAATAGTTCAACCATGTCATTTAACAAACAGTTATAACCATATGACTCAAATTATTTAATATTACAGAACTTCAGCCGTATATTCAGCCTTATGTAACAATCTATTTTCAACCAACATTTCTATTTTATTTTGTGTTATAAGATTGGCACCAGATGATCAGCGATATGTAATTCTAATACTGAAACGTAAATGTTTAGCCTTGTTGTTATTACCAAACCTCTCTGGAAACCATCACCTTTGTGTGCCCCTATGAACCTCAGGCCTGTGTTGTCTAGAGCAAGATGCTCCTGGTAGGGTCTCTCATGGAAAGTGATCTCATGGGAGGGGCCAGACTAAGAATGGTTCAAAGAAGACCCCATGATAAATTGAGGAAGAGATGATACCCTGCCTGGAGGAGCAGGGTATCATGGAGCAGGTGTTTTATTCACCAGGGAAAGAATTCTTCAGTCATCCACCACAGTTGTTTTCCGTGGTCTTCCGGGTCTTTTGGTGTTGCTGAGCTCACCGATGCGTTCTTTCTTTTTAAGAATGTTCCAAACAGTTGATTTGGCCACACCTAATGTTTTTGCTATCTCTCTGATGGGTTTGTTTTGATTTCTCAGCCTAATGATGGCTTGCTTCACTGATAGTGACAGCTCTTTGGATCTCATATTGAGAGTTGACAGCAACAGATTCCAAATGCAAATAGCACACTTGAAATTAACTCTAGACCTTTTATCTGCTCCTTGTAAATGGGATAATGAGGGAATAACACACACCTGGCCATGGAACAGCTGAGAAGCCAATTGTCCCATTACTTTTGGTCCCTTAAAAAGTGGGAGGCACATATACAAACTGTTGTAATTCCTACACCGTTCACCTGATTTGGATGTACATACCCTCAAATTAAAGCTGAAAGTCTGCAGTTAAAGCAGATCTTTCACTTCAAATCCATTGTGGTGGTGTATAGAGCCAAAAATATTAGAATTGTGTCAATGTCCCAATATTTATGGAACTGACTGTACTTGGTTATTGAAAGTGATTAATAGACTCACACACCGTTTTTTACAAGATCAGCTTGTAGCTCTTTGTCAGGACTAGACTTGCTCATTCCCAGTGGAGAGGTGTGGGCCACGCTATTGTAGGGCACAGGTGAGCCACGGTTCTGAGGTTGCAGCAAGTTGAAGTTGTAGGCCATTGCTGCCTGGTGGCTCATGATCCTCGGATCCATGGGAAAACGACTCTGGTAACCTTGCCAGGGTAACTAGTAAGAAAACAAATAGAGAGATGGGTTATACAAATGCCATACTAGAGCAACGGCATCTCAGGACAAAACAAATAGGTGTTGGCTACACAGACACACGTGTGTTATAACAACATGCACTAAAGGACGGCCTGGCAATGAAAAAACAGAGGATCTCAAATTAAAAACAGTGTCACAATTAAAACAGGAGTGTGATGTAATTTCTGCTCAGAATGTAATTAATCCACATTGTGTAGTTTGCTTCACATATAAAATAGATGTTGCTACTCTGGTCATGTTTAAAATATTGTATACAGCACATTTAAAATAACAATTGTGCTAGTTCCCAGATCCCCCAAAAAATACCCCAGCTCATTTGACAACAGTACTATATAAAGGTGCTTTTATTGTCACATACATGTAGCGAAAGTTGTTCTTGGCATTTAACCCATCCCTCAAGGGAGCAGTGCGCAGCCACTGTGCAGCGCCCGGGAACCAAATCCAGATTGGAGCCAGTGTCACTGGTTACATGGCACTGACTGGAGAGTGAACCTAACATATTTTTTGGATAGTGGGGGAAACCGTAGCACCCGAAGGAAACCTCACGCAGACACAGGGAGAACATGGAAACTCCACACAGAAAGGCCGGGCCGAACGGGGTTCGAACCCGGGACCTTCTTGCTGTGAGGCCACAGGGGGCACCGTGTTTCTAATATAGCCGTATGGAGTGGACAGCTTTCATTACTTGTTGGACATGTTGGCACATTCAAGGCTGTATACGTCTGTTGCGAAGCCCACAAGACAAAATAACAAGGCGGCTTCAGCAGTGTCAACTCTCACCGTGTGGGCTGACCGCTGGGGATCGCCATGTGGGCTGACCGCTGGGAAGCACCATGCTGGTAGGCAGTCAGTGCACAAAGTGCACAGCGGGTCCGACTCTGTTTGTTACAGATGTCTGACCTTTAATGTGGTGCCCTTGACGTCGTTCAGCATTGTTTTGCGAGTACTTGAGAAGGCCAGTAGAGGCGCAAGAGTTCTAATTATTGTAGATGTATGTGGGATGCAGACGGACTGTACGTCTCTCACTCTACAGGATCTGCAAGAGGGCCATACAGCAAACATGACATAGTAGCTTTTATGTACAATTTAGATTCAGATTTTTTTATTAATGCATTTCTCAACTGAGTTTGCTAGTTTAGTTTTATTTTTTCTTAAAATACTTATTTTTAGTTTAGTATTCCAATTTGTCAAGGGCAAGATACTATGAGATTGCTAAATGTATTTATATTCTCCAAATATAGGCTACACCTATATACACCTTGTTTTATACAGTAAGTTATACTATAGCCTACTGTAAGTATAGTAAAGTTATACTGCAAGTGGTCCGTCACGCGTTATGAATACTCATGCGTACTGTACCACAGTACTGATACAAATTAATTAGCTAATTTGTTTAAGAGGTTCTTGAGGTTGGGGGTTCAAAGCACCACAACATGGGATTTTTTCCCCTATGGAAACATGGTGGGAAGTCCGGATCTTCTACGCGACCAGGACCTCTGAATTTCGTTCAGTGTAAAGTCTTTTAACTTAGTATATTAGTTCATTTGAGTCTCTGTTGCTCAAGCTGGTGTCACGTAAGCAAAGACAGAAGATTCAGACTATTTTAAATATTTGATATATTTGAACGAGTTGTTATGCCAACGTTTATAATAGACAGGTTAGCTGGTAGCCCATACTAACGTTGCATCTGGTTAGCTCACTATGATGTGACTTGGGCTTTTGAGCTTATAACACAAAGTTTGCTGGTTCAAAACCAGAACAGAGCTTCACAACATTGTACATTTTATAAATGTTTGTCCGTTTTAAATGTAGGGATGTCACTGTGTCAAACACACGGGGCAAAAAAAAAAAAAATATATATATATATAAAAAAAATATATATAAAAAAATATATATATATATTTATATTATATTATGAAATATTCACATATACTTAAATGAGGCTCCAACTGTTTATGTAGCCTAGCTAAGTACAGTACCAGTTATATAAAGCTCAGTATATCAAGCTCATAACGTTGTATGCTGAGACTGCCATCAAATATGACGTCAAATGTCAGCTCTTCTGAGGCTGGGGGGTTATCTACAGTATGTGCCATGGGGTTGGCTACTGGAATATTGTCTGTACATAGCATGAATGGTATAATGTCCGATGCTAATTGAAGTCTTTGGCTTTGTGTGGCCTGCTCGGGGCTCCACGGAAGTACCACCGGGACCTCTGTGACTTGGTGCTCGCACGAGAGTGCTTCTAGGGCGGGTAAACATTCACCGAGATCCCGGTCGGCGCACCGCGTGAGGCGAAAAAGCATCTGTTAAAATGCATTGTAGTAAATTACAGCATAAACACATGAATGTCTGCAACACAAATATGCGACGTAGTCCTACACATTTTATTCGCTTCAAGGCTGATTATGTTTCACTTTCGCCAGGGGATGTGTTTATCAACGAACCATTTGATGTCAAATGACAATAGCGGAACTTTTTACTCAGCCGGTAAAGTCTTGATAAGATGGAAACTATTGCTGGAAAGGTCGAAGACACCGTTTGCATATCTTAAGGTACCGTATTGTTTTTTGTGAATGTATTACTCCCTGGTAATCTCCCTGGAGCGCAAATTAGCCTACTTGCTGTTTTTCTATTCGACGAGTGGAGGCGGAGCACATCCTTGGTACCGTACGCGCCCATGTATGATTTCGGGTACCTACGGTACTGTACAAAAGCAAGCACAGTCATGTTTTTAAAAAATTTGGCATCGACTTGGTTCCGAAGTATCGGTTCTCGTGACATCCCTATTTAAATGCGACACAAACTTAATACATTTCCATAAAGTTTCCGTTTTATTTGGCCTCCAATAGTGATTACAGGACATGTAATGTAATAAAATATAATTAATTAAACAATTACCAACTGTGTTGCTTTGATTATAATGTACAATATATAAGCAACTTGTTAGCTAACAGCTGGCTACAGATGTCGGTCCTCTAAAGTGACACTCCTGTCGCACGGCGTCACGATGGGAGATGATGCGGAATGACGGCGGT
>JAODUK010000015.1:5008483-5025818 GCA_027564635.1 Typhlichthys eigenmanni
GAGATACTGTATATATATATATATATATATATATATATATATATATATATATATACAGACACACACAGTATATATAAATATTAATTATTTCAGTATATCTACAGTACAGGTAGAGTCAGCAATGCTGGAGAAGGATGGTATTTAACTATCAATACCAAAACAACTCTGCCATCAATGCCATAGGGTGCTCCTTCAGATTCAGACATTGGACACACATTGCCAGGGATGGGATAGTGTTGTGTGGTGTGGTCTGCACCACTGTGTTTGTGTTTGTATTTACAGAGCCAGGGCTGTGTACAAACACCAGTTTTTGCTTATAATCACTGACTGCTACTTGCACCCACCCCCTCCCTCTCTGCTGATTTTTTAATTTCATAAGCACACATGGTTATTTTCCCATGCCAAAATAAAAGGCAAATCTCTGTAATATAACTTTATGAGTTTGTGCTTTGTAACTCCTGAAGAGGCCCTGCTGTCCTGCTACTGTAGTTCTCACAAGTTCAATAAATTCAGATTACAAAGCACAGCCCCTTGGTTACCATTTCGATCTCAGTCACATACAGTACAAAACCAGCCCTACAGTCATTACATTTACAGTAGTAAAATATTTGGCATGACTGACACACTGTGTTTACCAGAGGAATTGCACTTAAAAGGTGAAGAGTTGAGTGCAAATGAGGCTACTAGTCTGTATGGGAATGGATAGTTATCAGTGTGAGCACAGTATTAAAAAAATAAGAATATTCCCTTTACCCTAAATACATGAGGCTACAATGTAGAGCAGAATACTATTAAAAAGTTGCAGTCCTGGAGAAATATCAAAACAACACCTATCTGTAATACCATAGGGTGCTCCCTCAAAAGCTCCACCTCCCAAATTAGACACACATGGCCAAGGCTAGGAGAGTGTTGTGTGGCGCAGTCTGCACCATTTTGTTTGTCTTCCCATTTATTAGACATAGGGCTGTGTAGGAACACCAGATTATCAATAACAGACTGGGCAAAACTGCACACCATAAAGATATTCCCTGAATTTTACCAAAAATGTATCATTATAAAATCACTGACTGAACCTTTAACCTGGTCTGAATTTAACAAGAAGACATTAGCCACATATAATAATCAATGTTCTATTGTCATTACAAAACAATAAAGAATCATAACACTGGTACAAAAAGTACTACAATGTAACAGTTGGCATGGCATGTGACTGCAGTCATGCCAAGGAGTGTTTAGCAGAAGCACCAATAATGAATAATAAACTATTTCTTACCCAATTGTTTTCCTTTCTAAAAAACCAACAGTACAGAGATGTCTTGGGCATGATTATTGCTTATGCAAATAAATACATCTGACCCTGTCAATGGCATGTTATGATAACAAAACCGTAGCATGTACCCCTCAGAAATATGTAATAAGTAAACAATATAATTACATGGTAATGAAACATATATAGTATAACAGTAACACCTTTCCAAGGCAGTGACTTAACACAATTGTGCTGGAGCCCAGACTAATACAGGGCCTTTGTATCCATTAACCACTTTGATCTCAAATAAGCTTCCTTGGTGACCTTTAGTTTGGTTAAGCATCCTTCATGCTTAGCACTGGATCTACCAGTTGGTTGTGAACATGCATTAAACCTGAAAGGAAGATGTTTTGGAAAAGGTCAGCCAGTTGAACCGCATGAATGTGAATGTATCCACAGCACACAACTACTGGTACTAAAAGTAAAGGTGAAACTAAGTAGGGCTGCTAACCTTTGAAGTACTTGACGGTTTTGACTCGTAGTTCCAGCGTGGCATCCTCGTCACAGACAAATATGGTGTGTGGGTGCTGCTGGAAAGCAGAAACTGTCCACATGTGGTTCACCCCCTCCTCAATGGCTTTGTAGAGGGCAAAAGCTTTGTGGGCACCCGTGATCAGAATCATCACCTGTGTGCAAGACAAGATCACTCATTACCAATACATCCATGTGCAGACTGGGGGAGCAAATGAATACATTTCCTCACCTCTCTGGCATCCATTACAGTCCCTACACCCACAGTAAGAGTCATTGTAGGAACTTTGGAAAGATCATTGCCAAAGAAACGGGCATTGGCCACAATGGTGTCCTTGGCCAGGGTCTTCACTCTGGTCCTAGAAACTAAACTCGAGCCAGGCTCATTGAAAGCTATGTGGCCATCGGGGCCAATGCCTAAAGAGATACAGTACATGACAGAGAAAGTGCATAAAAACATTTCAATGTGTTATGGTTGTACCGGTAATGTATGTGTCTTAGTGTAGCTGCCAAAATTACAATTTAATTATTTGACATGTTTTATATTAAGAAATGAAAATATGTAGAAGTAATAATTAAATGTATTTATTTATACTTATTTACTGACCTCCAACAAATAAATCAATTCCTCCTGCCGCTGCTATCTTCTGCTCAAAGACCTTGCACTCTTTTTCAAGGTCCTGAGCATTTCCATCCAAGATATGAGCATTAGCTGGGTCAATGTCTATGTGCTTGAAGAAGTTGTTCCACATGTAGGAGTGATAGCTCTCAGGATGGTCACGAGGCAGGCCTGGATGACAGAGGGTCTAATGTTCATCATTCATAGAAAACAAGCATCCAAAAGTAATTATTCTTGTCCTGGTCCTACTCCACTCTATCATACTGTAAGTTTACAGAGGTCGCAATACAGTAGACATTTGTGCTATTTTGTCTTATGCTTACCAACATATTCATCCATGTTGAATGTTTTCACATATTTGAACGAAATATCTCCACTCTTATGATACTCAATCAACTTTTTGTAGCAGCCATATGGAGTACTTCCTAACAGCGACACAACAAAGTAACTCTATTAGTTACAGTTATGCTTATGATATTAGACAACACATAGCTACATATATGTTTTCCTGACCAAGACGTTATCCAAATCAAAGTACTGTACTGTACCTGTAGGCAAGCCCAGAGTGAAATATCTTTCAGCAGTGGGCTTGAACTGGATGATTCTGTTGCATATGTACTTGGCTGCCCATTCACTGGCCAATTCATATTCCTCCAGGATAACCAGCCTCATTTTTGTCAAAAAGCTAAACAAGCGTTTGAGAAAAATGTGGACAGGTTGGTTGTTTGGTTGCTATTAGCTGACAGTTGTGTGGTTTCCCCAACGTTAATTTCTAAACAATTATCATAATTAACATCTTAGAAACGTACAATATCACGACTAGAGCAACAATGAAGGTGTAATACAAATTTGTGCAATATCTACCATATATTTTTCCTGACACAACCAACTAACGATAGCGCCACCCTGAGGCTACTAAAGCTTCTCTAAGATAACAGTATATGACAAGCAGCTAACGTTCCTTAGCTTAGTTGACTAAGAGCAGTTACTTAAGAGTTTAGAAACAGCTAACTGGCTATTTGAGGTTAATTTTCAATCCTTACATATTCATTATTTTTTTATATATGTTAGATAAATGACGGGCTGTGTGTGTCTTAGTAAATACCTTAAAAAAGGTCCACAAGTCTGCCTCTTCAATTCAGAACAGATATATATATATATATATATAGATAGATATATATATATGCCCACGTGACAATCTAGAGTCATGTGATCATAGCATGTGATTTATTAAGGGTAGGCGGGAGTTGAGACGACTAAAATTCGACTCTACTTGAGTCAGATGTTTGTCAGTCTGGCCTACTATGTGGATACATTATTAAAGTAATATATAAAGTTGGTGTAAATATGCTGTACAGTTGTTACGGTAGAGCCTACAAAAAAAATATGTTATGCTATGCGACGTGTGAATTTCGTTGTCACACAGTAGGGGGCAGTGTAGGCTACATCGTTATTCGCTGTAAGACTGGGGACAGAACAAGGATCTTGAAGCGTGACCTCTGCACCTACATAGTGCTTACACGCATCGTATCTTCAGCGTGAAACGTTACAGATTAAACATGTCTGGAGTTCTTACCAATGTTTTTAGGCGGGTTGCCCCTGCTTTGAGGGCTTCTGCGGTCATCCAGCGCGCAAGCTTGTTTAGCAAACCAGCCAAGGACAAAGTCGGCGTCGCCGTAAGTGCTAAGCTATATGCTAGCTCGATAGCGAGCTAACCTACGGTACCTAGGCAAGCGTGTTGCCCTTTAACGAGGTCAATTCGCATTTTGTTTGTTTTTGTTGTATATTTTGCAGACCAGTCAAACAAAGACACGTATATTATTGTTTCAAGCGTCTCTTTGAATATAGTTCTAGCTTCCGTGTGCCACACTTGGGTCAACTAAGGTAGCACAATCTGCGGTTGTGACAAAAAGATCCTGGCGCATCAGAACGTACTGTATAGGACACAGTACACAATGTTACCGAAATAGTTAAAAGAAGGATCTTGAGTACAGGGTCACGATCGGATTTATGTAACTCATAGCTACAGTACTTTACATGATCATCGGTCATCTTGACTGAAGTGTAGTATCAAAATGTAAAGCTACATAGGATAGATAGCATGGCATATTTGCAGCACTGTTTGGTCATTAAACACATGAAGGATGTTTTAAGATGTAATTTCCTTGACGTTAGCTGCCACTTCCGTGACCTCTTTAATTGTTTCCACACTGTAGTTGCAGAAGTCACTTTGAGGCAGAGGCTGGATGCAGAACTTATTTTCTATTGGAGTATTAGGATCATACCGGTAAACTGGAAGGAAACAAACATGACAATCACAAGGGGTTAATTTTTTCCAATACAGTTTAAGAAACAGGTTGAGGTATACAACATAAAACAAACAAGTTAAGTCCCAGGTCATAAATGTACATCAGAATGATCTATTGCTGATTATGTGTTTTGCACCATCACTATGATACGTCTATTCAGGACGTCTGTGTGTCAGTTACAACACCTGACTGTACTATGTGTAAACTACTTTAACACATAGTACTTACTTTTAAACTTTTGGGGACAATGCATGAAAAGGCATTTCGATTTTCAAAATAATGAGCAGATTTGTGGTGGCTGGTGGCATTGACAAAGCAGCTGATGTAATCAGCAGCATGTATGAATACATTTGTTATTCCTGTCCGAATAATGAACTTAACAGCTCTAATTATCCCATTTCGTCATGCAGGAAACGACTATTGCATTGGGATTGTTTACTTTGGTGATCCTTGGACCATCTGGATGGGTTCTAACCCACCTTGAGGAATACAAGAAGAAGGAATAATAAACATGTAACTTTTGTTTACCTGGTGTGTCCAGCTTATCTTGATATCAGTAATAACCTGGGACCATCCTAGTCAACATTTCTGGAATGGAGGAATGATTGATCATATGTTATCCTTCACTATGCTACCTCTGACAATCCACTTCTACCAAACAGATTGCTTATGAAGCATTATTGAATTGAAAACTTCCCTTACAAACAACATAACAATGTTAATAAAAGTTATTTCAACCCAGCTACCTGGTGTGTGCATTTTATTGTAGGCCTAAAATACAAATGATACAAGCATGTTATTAAAACATTGCACATAGAAGTGAAAGAGCTTAAAAAAAAATTCTTTGTCATGGGGGAGGGAGTATATATTTTATATTACTGGATGGAATATATAGTTTCTGCATCCTTTTTTATTTAGGGCAATTAACATGTTAATGTAGAAACTAGAGGTGTGTGTTAGCTAGAAATATCTAGTTGCCATGGTAATTGCAGGCAATAGCAATTAACATGTAATCCCACACAACAGTCCTCTTGTTTAGTTTAGCTGCCCATGTATAGAACAACTGGCGGCCTCATTTACTTGGTAGGCTAATGAGTGCAGCAAAAATATCATAATCCTAGAAACACTGATGCCTCTGACTTACCAAGGTTAACTAGCTGAGATTGCAAACAGCATTTTGCGTTACTGAAGTACTGCTAATTATTCTGTAAGAATTTCATTATTGTATTTTTGTTTAACCTTTTTCACTTGTGATAATGGCTTTAGATGCTAGAGTTAATACTTCAAATATCATACCTATGGAGGGAAAAGTGAATTCTCACAACTGGAGCACAACATAGTGGCTGGATATCTCCTCATTGCAGGTAGGCTAATAAAACAGGGTGACAGACTTCTAACAAATATATACAGTATATATAATACAATTGAATTTCAGTGCTTCTGTAATTGGGATAGCTGTTAATTAAAATATAAAAAATGTTGCAGTATAGTGAAAATCTAATAATGGTCTTAATGTTTTGTTTGGTGTGTGCTATTCAACATTGAACATGTGTTTATCCAATTTTTAGAATTTACTATTAAAGTTATATCTGCATTATAACTTGGATAGGTGCCAAGCAACCTCATTATGGAGGATTAATTTGGCATGAAAAGGCCTTTGTCTGAATCAAGAGCCTTTCTTTTTGTAGCCTGTACAGCTACAACGGTCCTATCAAGGAAATACTGGCAGCAATTTCTGAGCAACATCATTGTACTACACTGTAAATATTGCTAATTGAGTATTTAATTTAATGAGTCTGTAACTGGACAGATGTTTTAGATGATCAGGAAGAGAAAACATGGTTAGTGTCATATCAGTATGAAAAGGCTGGAACTGGTAACAGGTGTTATGTGAAGTGTATGTTGTCCACAATTATACATTGAAATCTACACTACTTATGTCTAGAGTTTTGTTTTAACTTTGCTGTATCTTTGCCAGGTGTCACCAGTCTAGCTAGCAACATTGCTGTGCTGCTAATGTTTGTAAAGTTCAAAGAGTTAAGAAATGCCACAAATGCCATCATAATAAACCTGGCCTTCACTGACATTGGCGTGGCTGGCATTGGCTATCCAATGTCTGCTGCATCAGACCTTTATGGCAGCTGGAAGTTTGGCTATAGGCTACCAGGTGAGTAGGTATAATTTATGCTACCGATTAAATATTGATCCTTTAACAGAAAGTCTTGCTGTTAGATGTCCTATACTGACATTTGCTGCCAAAAAATGATAATGTGTACACGAGAACAAACATGCGCGGATTCTCCCGTTTTCCTGGTGTGCTTCGCCCCGGTTGTGGGCATACGTAGGCTATTACACCCTGTTGTACACCTTCACCGTTTAGGCATTGAGTTCAACCCTCGCCCCCCCACTCGGTTCAATATTTGAGCTCCAAAAAGGCTATGTTGATGCAAGCTCTGGATAATTTCTTTGTACCTACAGATCTATGCAGCCCTCAATATCTTCTTTGGCATGGCAAGTATTGGCCTGCTGACTGTGGTGGCCATTGATCGCTACCTTACCATCTGTAGGCCCGATATAGGTATCCTATTATATTATTGATTTATTATTATATTAGTGATTTGTGTTAATATAAGGTTAAAAGAACAGCCAATTGTTTTAAGCATTTTTCTTCTGCAAACTTTTTTTGTATTATTTGAAAGTAGTCCTATATAAATGATCATCTAATTTAAAACCAATACCTGTAATGTGATGCCACTATTTTAGCTGGTAACTGTAATGGATTACAGTTACTGGATTACAGTTACTGTTTTTTATGTAACTGATTACAATGCCTGTTGATTTACATGGTCACCTCTCATATAACTGCCCATCTATTCTTGTCATCTTTCTCTACAGGGCAAAAGAGGACTGTCCGTTCCTACACCCTTCTTATTGCTTCCGCGTGGCTCAATGCTGTGTTTTGGTCGTGCATGCATACTGTAGGTTGGGCTGGCTATGCCCCCGACCCCACAGGGGCCACCTGCACTATCAACTGGAGACAAAATGATGCGTGAGCACAGCTCCTCCCTCCTCCAGTTGGTCTATTATGAGCATTGTAGATAGCAAGACATGCATTTCATCTTGTTATCATTATAGTTTATTTGTTGTCCACACAAGCCCACTAATGGCATACGGACCTCTTTTTGGGATCATGGCTCACAACGCTTGAAAAGCACTAAGTAAATTCAATAGTACATTGAGCAACTGCAATCCATTGTTAACATGCATCATAGCTACTGTGTTTTCCATCCACAGCTCCTTCGTCTCTTACACGATGGCAGTGATTACCGTAAACTTTGTCATGCCTCTGTCCGCCATGTTGTACTGCTACTATAATGTGTCTGTCACCATGAAGAGATACAAAGTCAATAGCTGTCTGGACGACATCAACATCGATTGGTCTGACCAGATGGATGTTACTAAGGTGAAAATTATTTTTATTTTTTTAAGGAACGTTCTGTTTACAGAAAGGCAGCACATAACTAGGACAGATGCTAAGGTAAATACTTTACTTTCAAAAGATCAGCACACATAAATGTAGTGTGTGCAATGTCATGAGAGGTTGTCAGAGCAGGTTATGGCGGGGCAGTTAGTGCAGTTTAACTGAGGTAACAGGCAATACAGATGTTGCAGGTGGCAATACAATAAATATGGAAGCTGCCATACATTGCCTTAATCCCTTAAAGCCATTATTTAACAGGAAATAGAGTTGTTTCTTCAGCCAACACAAAGTCCACAGTCCAATTTAAAACATCACAGAGGAGAAAAAGGTTCTTAACAGCATTCTCAAAGTATTCACAACATAAAATATCTATGAACCCTGTTTAAAGCCCCACTTTAACAATTCACAGATATTGCTAAACTTTCAGGGTTTTGTTTTATTAGAACCTTCCAGCCATGTTTTCTTTGTGTGCTGTGTGCTTTCCATAGCAATATACAATTAATATGTGTGTCCAGCAGATGTCCATCATAATAATCGTCATGTTCCTGGTTGCCTGGACTCCCTACTCCATAGTGTGTCTTTGGGCTTCATTTGATGACCCCAAGAGAATCCCAGCCCCAATGGCCATCATTGCGCCACTATTTGCCAAGTCCTCCACCTTTTACAATCCATGCATTTATGTCATTGCCAACAAAAAGTAAGCTTTATTTATATTTGATATGATCATTTTTGTTCAGTGTAGATGATCATGTGTTCTACTGAGTAATTCCGCTTTTGTGGTTGAATGGTTTTATTCATAGTCATATATATAGAGTCATATGGTTGCATATTCATAAGGACGTCACCCACAGGTTCAGGAGAGCCATCAGCGGAATGATCTTATGTCAAACCAGGCAGCAAATGGCAATCAATAACCCCGTGCCTTTGAACACCTCACAAATTCCTCTCACTCACTGATTTGTAAATGTGGAAAGAATTAGAAATAATATATGGACACCATCTTGTATTATGTGTCTTTGAGAACAGTGCATACTTTTTCTATAGCTTATATATATATATATATATATATAGTTTATTTAAAGTACCATGCAGAGACATTTGTACTTTTAATTGGGCACTAAATTCTCCTTTAAGAAAATGTATTTCTGAATGACACATTGTGTACATAGGCCTAATACTGCATGCATTTATGAAAATATGTCTATTCAGTTTTACGGTATAGGGATAGTGATTCTAATCCAATAAACCTTTTGTCAAATACAGCAAATATTGCCTCACGTTCCATAGCTCTCTGTTCTGTGTGTTGGTGTCTACACAGCCCTGGTGCAGACCACCCAACACTATCCCAGTAGTTTCGCAGAGCCAGCCTTTGCTTGTGTAAAGTCTGGGACACAGTGCTGGCTAACTGCTTCCAGAGCCGCCTACTTACCTACTACACTGACAGGAGAGGTATTTTGATTGACATGCACAACCAACTACGTAACTCAATGACACAGTCAGACGTTAAACTTATAGAGGCATTTGTTGAGAAACTTACCAACACGACTATTTAATTAACAATACCTGAAAATAAGCATCTTGTTGGGAAGTTTCTCCACAAATTCCTCTGTATACGTTTAACGTCTGACTTTCTCACAATATTATTTTGATCTGACACAATATCACAATATTATTTTGATCTGACATTATTCAGACTTATCACTGTTTGCCTTTTTGACAAATAACAAGACTTTTAGCAAAAGAAAATGTTTATAGAGCAAAAGTTTGATTTAAGTAATACATTACAAAAATATATTTGTCACAATTTCTGTGCTCATTTTCAATAAGATGACTAATATTTTCAGATATTTCACCAGTGAATAAATCATCACATTCATATTTTGTTTACCTAGTCATGGTTAAACAGACAGGCCTAACACAGTCAGGAACCAAATTAATCATTCTATTGATATACAGAACTGTAGCATTGTTCATATATTTCCACTACTGTCAATAATTAAAACACTGTTAAGAGGACACAATGTCAACTGATAGGATTGCAAGTAATAATATTAGCCTGAAAACCCTACATGCAGCCATGGGTAGTTGCCCGTTGAACCTATTAACCTATAGAAAGTGTAATCTCATAGATAGGGTGTCATAGCTTGACAGCGTTGTTCTCCAGCCATGTTTGGATCTCCTGTTCATTTCTTAAGACCCACTCAATGTTATTCTTGGTAATCTCCAGTGCCTGCTTCCTGGTCATCTCCCCGGCCCCAGCATTAGGGTTAATGCTGAAAAAGTGCTCCATCTACAAAGGCATGCACACATACAGCAAATCAAACATTTTACAATCATTAGACTCTGTCAGTGTGTCATAAAATATTACAATTAATACTTTCCACCCATATTATGGACAGTACAGCAGGGCAGATTCAATGTTAGTGAATGCCAACACAATTGAAAAGGTCATATCTAACCTTCCATAGCTGTATTTTAGTGTTGTAAGTGCTTGTGATTCGACCCAGCAGACGGCCTAGGTTTCTGTCATTAATGGTGTATCTGTATTAAAACACACAATATGTTACACAAGAACAAATACTGTATATTTAACACCTTTAAGATATACACAGTAAGGTATGCTGATAAGATACTCTATACTGTGCTACTAAAAACAATGTATGGTAAGACATCAACTTTTAATTTCTATTACAGTGAAAATAATAAAATCTTTTAGAAAAGTAATTTAGGATTGATAGGCCTACTGTAAATAGAATACATTACATTATATGAGTGTTCATATGCAATAAATATCTACATATTAACAGAAAAAGCATTTACATACATGTATTGCGTTAATCTGTTGTCTTTGTCATTATTCATTATTATTTTGTATTATTTTGTATTTGTTTTGAGAAGAGCATGCAATTTTGTGAAAGGAGCTCTTAATTCTGAGGAAATACTTAAAAGGTATAGTAGCATAGGCAAGTATTGTACTGTAATAAGAGTAATTATGTGAGTAACTGTTAAAACTAAAATGCAGTACGTTTTTACATTCTGTAATTATCAATGTTATAATAATACTAATTGTAACATACCTGTGTGGTACACACATTAACAAGACAATTATCCTGCCTCCATGCATCACATTTTGTATCGTACATTTAAAACTCTTATATTGTTTGTGGGCTAGGAGCACCTGTTGACTAGATAGTCCCAGTTGAGGGTGGTCCAATCCCAGGCCATGGTATTACCCACAGGGTTTAAAGAGACATATCGAACCAGAGTGAACAGATCCTGACTCCTCACAACATTTTCATCTTTAGATGCCTCCAATAACCTGTTGGAAAGCACGCATATGCTTCTCTCAGTACATCTTATCTAATTCATGCTAATCAAACGTGACATAACAAGCTATAAGGTATTATGTTTTTAGATTTCAAATGTGACCTAATTTTAATATCATTTTTGTCTCAAACTTCAATTTAATAAACATACAAAAAAAGAGACTATAGTTTGGCATGCCTGTAGAGAAGGTCCACATCCTCCACAGAAGCAAGCCCGTAAAGCAGCTTATCTTTCTCCTGGGCTAAAGTACTGTCTTTGTATCTTTGGAACATCGTATTCCACTTGTCTACTGTTCCGGAGTTCTTCATGCCATAGCGGTAGACCAGCAGCCTCAGGTTGACGGGCACACTGCTGGAAGGCAAACAGTCTCAGTGAGGTCAATTTACTCTTGTTGTCACCGCAACACAATGCCGCTTCTGGAGCTAAGGTTGCACTGGCACCTGCTCTCTTGATGAATCCACTGGTCAAAGAGACGAGACGCCTCATTCAGTGTGTCCTTATCTCCCATTTTACAAGAAATACCAAGGACAGTCTCCCGGAGTAGCCTGTTGGACGAATTCATGGTCACAATAGCCCCGTATTTGTGACCATGTTCCATGAAGATTATTTTAGTTTTAAGTGTTGTAATGCTCATTACATGAAAACAAGTACAGTATGTAAGTGAAAACTGAAAAATGAAATAAGGCCTTTACCTCTCTGTCTGAGTTCCTTTGTCTTCCCAGCCAAGTTTATTTGAGATTGCTCTAACATGGGCACTGAATAATTTCTAGAATATATATATATATAAACATTTGTAATAAAAAACATAAACTAAAAAAGTACATTAATATTATAGCATAAGCATGTAGGCTACTTTAGACAATATAATGTATTGCCCCACACACACACACACACACACGCACACCTCCCCTTAGTCACACTAAATATAAATGATAATTATGAGTGAAAATCAACTAACTTTAATAAATATGATCACGACTACTCACCCAGGGTCAATACAGGGCTTTATATTATGCATTATATATTTCCTATTTAAAAGCCTTATTAGAGGTTCCTCACCTGGAAATTAGGGTAGAGTGCAGTATCTGACAACATGTCCCGGACATAAGCAATAGAAGAGTCTAGGCGATCCCAAACAATGTAGTCAGTCTCATTGGTCAGGTACTTTGTAAGGTTGAAGGCATTACCATAATCTAGAACATCTGCCCTGATCAGTGAACACAAATACCGTCATTACAGGCCCTATAGGATATGTTAAATAACAGCTATTTTCAATTTAAAGAGTGGATAGACAAAGGAAAAAGCCAGGGAAGACCAAATCCACAGAGAAGCAGGGTCAGTTATATATTTAGGCCACACCCATGTGCTTGGAGTGCACCTATAGGAAGAAGATGTAAAAGAGACACACCTCTTCTGGCCAGGGAAGAAGAAGACAATGGAGGACTAATTTCAGCAGTGTGGCCAGCTACAAAGCCCAAACACTAGGTATCAAACCCCATGAATACCCCTGCCGGTCACTGAAGTGCCTTTTTTTGAGAATTTCCATGGATATTGTAGGACCATTACCTAAATAAGCAAGAATACATGTCACACTATTAATGGATTAAACCATGAGATAGCCTAAGGTCACCCCTCTCAGCACGCCACATCCAACTCCAAAAACATCAGCCAAGATGTATTACTGTTATTATAATATAAGAAATAACACTGACATGCTTCAACATTGGAAATCATTTTGAGAAGGTGAACCAAGGATGATGCATGTTGCTGGGGCATGTTGCTGCCATATGTACTGCTCTCTAGAGAGAGTTACCACAGAGCGCTACAGGCTCCTCACCCTTAAGGCTGCTACACTTTATGGGAAGAGGCCCAGAGGACTACTGGTTCATATAGGAAGCAATGAAGCCTGGGAACAATAGCCATCCCCACACTGCTAAAAAACATGGACCAGACAGAACCTGGCCCACAGTGAGAGAACAGCTGCGCACAAGCAGCAGGTCTGGGTCCATATCTTGCCAAATGGCAACGGCCATATGAGATAGATAATGGAAGAGAAGGGGCCTGTGAACTAGAGTGGTAAGTTAAAGAAAGGGTACCAACTCTACCACATTAACCTACTCAAACAATGTCATGAGCCACAAAACCTACCACAAGGGACATTCTATGCAGCAGAGACCATAGTTCAGCCACTAGATGTCCTCATGAGACCACAGTTAATTCTGACCCTGTAAGACCTAATACATGAGTTTACAGATGTGTTCTCTGCTGTCCCAGGGCGGACAGAGGTCATGGAGCATGACGTCATTACAGAGTCATGGAGAATCGTGAGGAGGCCGGGAAGGAGCTGGTCAAAGGAGTAGTGAGAAGAACTTGGGGTGATTGAAGAATCACATAGTGTGGTCTAATAGATCCCCATTGTGCTGGTACCGCAGCACCCATAGATATTGATTTTCTAAAGCTGATTTTCTAAAGCTGAACGAGGTATAAAAACGTGAAGCCTATCCAATTAGGTAACATCCAGAGATTGGCACCATCTGGGTGCATTAGCACCCTTAGTAACAAATACTGCTGGCAGGTGTTATTGTTAACTCATTGCATGAGGTAGAAGACAGCATTCTCAACACCAGAGGGACTATACCAGTATAGTACTTCCATTTGGGTTACATGAAACCCAGGCAACCTTCCAGAGAATTATTGACACAATATATTTAGACCCCATCAAGCCTTTGCAGCTGACATGTTCCTAGCTTCTTGTTTTCAGACTGCCAGGCCTGAGACAGAGGCAACACCCAGGGAAACACCCATAAACAGACAAGGTCTGGGAGGAAAGCTACCTGCCGGCTAACTGGTTCAATCAGTGGAGAAGCCACAGGTACATCTTATCAGGCAATCTCTCTGTTCTTCTGTTGATCTGACATAAGATGTAGTGCAGTAAATGGATTCTGAGCAGGGAATGACGTCAAACTCCCTCTGTGTGTGTTGTAGCCTGAGCTCCTGTTTGCTTTCATAGCCTGTCTTGCTGGCCGCACGCGTGTGTGCAACCCATGAAGAACATGGTTTGGTCTGAGATGCTAGTGTGCTTACTGTGACATCTAGTGACAGACAACAATACTTAGCCCCTTTAATGTCTGAAAGCTTACCTCCCAAGAGCAAAAACGTCATCGATGAAGCTGGCGCGATCAGCTGCTTCAAATTCCTGTTGAAGAGAGATTATTTATTTTATGCTCAAATGTGAAACTATATAACATGAAACATATTTGTTGACATGAGTGATCTGAGCACAGAGAATTAGATGGGATTTGTTCATTTGCATGAGTGAATGCTATCCTACGCAGTTTGGCATCTACTGCTGTAACAACTAAAAGTAGCATTGTAGCATTGACTGTACCGTGTGGTTAGTTTGAAGCTGTTGACTTATGGCGTTCCACATGTGCTGATCATGATTGACTCTAAAAAATCCAATGTGATCAGTGTTGACCTTAAGCAGTCCATCGGCTGTAAAGTTGTAGTTAACAACATCAACCTCTGGAAATGAACAAAGCAGGCATTATTTAAGAAGTTAACAGGCATTCAACCAAATGTGGACAGGGAAAAAACTGACTGAGAAACAACAAACATTGGACTTTTATACACATTCAAACTCTTACATTTAATAAGAGTAAACTACCAATAATATTTGTTTATAGGAATGCCCATTATTTTTTGCTGGCCTGATTAGGGGAGTTTTGTAAGGGGTTAAATAATATTCAAACTGTGTGTGTTAAAATGAAGGTCTTAAGTTTAGTGAGCCCTTGGTACCAGTGCCTGATGAGGCTAACATACGTCAAAATACAACTGTATATTCTCCGGAATAGTTTGCTCTGCCACAATTCCTTGGCAGAGTGTGCATCTATGTTGTAACAGTGCTCTTAGAATATATGGCCAAGCAGTTGAGATCAATTTAGTGCATAATAAGTCTCTTATGTACAATTAGATTAACTCTAAAATATACAGCATACTTTAGTAATAATGATTATGTACCTGTGTTGCTCTTGTTGAATATAACAAAGTCATCCCTGTTACTATCCACTGAGTGCCATTTCACAGGTATTGTCCATTTGTAGCTGTAACAAAATGTTCAATGTTAAAGTAACGTCTGCTCACTATTAATCAATGAAACCATAATGAGAAAATCTCTAAACACATCATTGTACTTTAATTCAGCACCACACATCTTACATAGTCTTTAAATACAATTTCAGGCATGCAGGTAAACTTAACAGACCAAAGAAAAAGTATTGCCATCATCCTGGATAAATACTGACAGCGTTTATCTTCCCATGTCTCTGGGAATTTGACAGTATGACAGGCCTGACCTAAAAGGTGATGGGGGCTGGCTGGCGTCAGCTTTGAGATCGAGGAGGAAGCGCTTTTGAGTTAGTTTGAAACTAGAGTCTGTGACAGACAGGTCCAGCACTGGATATCCCATCTGTTTGGTCCATGTGTCCATCACCTCTGCCACTGGCAGCCCACTCACCTGGGAAAGATTGGAGATTTGGCTTCTAGCTGAAGTATTATTGTCCAGCAATCAGTATTTGTTTCAGATGACACATAGATCATACAAACATTTTAAGTGTAAACATACATCGCTGAGAGATGCCCAGAAGTTGGCTGTTTTGGCATTCTTATAATGGTAATCTTTCAGGTATTTCTGGGGGAAAGAACAGAGATGGCCTCAGTTAATCCGCATGGTCATGACAGTCAGAACTTAATGGCGATGTACAACATCTCATTTAGTGAGTGTACATTAAAGATAATATTAAATGTGTCTGCAAGCAAGACATACTGTATATAAACATAATGCTTTTATTCAAGGTATTAACGCTAGGCTATTTTCTTGAAAAGAAGAAATTAATTTCCACTTACTCGACAGCCGTCTCTAAACCTGTCTCTGCCCATCCAATCCTCTAGCATCCGTAGAATCGAGGATCCCTACAAATAAAATAACTGTATTAGCCCATGCAGTGTTACTTCAATGACAGATCAGATCAACAACATTCTTATGCTTGAAAGAATAGGCACTTTGTTTGTTCATGTGACTGCCACCCCACCTTACTGTACGAGATGCTATCAAACACAGACGTGATCTCGGCAGGTGATGACACATTCACTATGATTGGGTGGGAGGAGAGGAGGGCGTCGTCCACCATGACAGGAAGCACATCATCGATGATCATAATGTCTCGCTGTGGTGAACAGGATGTTGCACGATATCTTTTTCGGTAAGTTACGTCAGTTTATAAAATGTGTATGCACCTTTTCTATACACAATACTGTATGTGGTATCATACAGTCAGTGTAATGTAGTTCTATGTAGGCAGAGCTCCAATCCATCCATTCAAATGGACTGAGAGAAGGGGTTTTAATATGAATACATGGATGCATGTAAAAGTATCAACGTGTCATTGTCATGAAGAAAGCGTTTAAACAACGTGGTACTGCACTTTAAGGAGGACTCACCATTTTCCAGGTAGGTTCGGCCTTATCTACACCGATGTATTCAAAGAAACTGGCAAAGCCCTCATTCAGCCAGAGGTCATCCCACCAGTCCATAGTCACTATATTCCCAAACCACTGTGAGTAGAACAAATGTCATGAGTTAGCATATTTTATTCCATACTAAAAGCAGTTTACAATAGGTGATGTAAAAAAAGATTTCAGTGTCACAAATGTGAAGCAGTCTGACAGTTTTACTTGTCTGCCCATTCCATCCATCCATCCATCTTCATCCGCTTATCCAGAGTCGGGTCGCGGGGGCAGCAGCTCCAGCAGGGGACCCC
>JAODUK010000015.1:5028860-5047248 GCA_027564635.1 Typhlichthys eigenmanni
CAGACAACACAGCCCTCAGGTTCACAGGGGCACCCAAACCTCTCCACCACGATAAGGTGATGGTTCCCGGAGAGGTAATAAAGAATTAATTATCCTTAATTACAAAAATATACATATATAGCAGTGTTCACCACTAGCTCTAGTATATGTCTAAACAATATCAAACACTTTTACTGTAGCATTTACGAGTAAATCAGTGGCAAACTCTTACATTAATAGGCCAAAAAGCTGTTTTAGAGCTAAATTTAAAAATTAATAAAAAATTAATAATCCATAATTACAAAAATATTAATATATAGCAGTGTTCAACAATATCCCTAGTATATGTCCAAACAATATCAAACCCTTTTACTGTAGCATTTAGGAGTAATTCAGTGGCAAACTCTTCTAGTAATAGGCAAAAAAGCTGTTTTAGAGCAAAGTTTAAAAATTCTAAACTCTAAAAAATTCAGCGGCTCACTTGACCAGGCAAATAAAATCGGCGGCTGGCTTGACCGCAGTGTCTTGCTCTACAGGCTATATTCGATTGCGTTGCGTGACAACCTGATGCCTAACGATGCCTATGGATAAACCTGTTTAGGCAGGAGCAGAGGCAGAGCAAATATGATTATGTCATTTAATAATACTAACATGTAAAAAAGACAACACTATTTGTTTGAAAGAACATGGCAAACTCGTTATACTGACTTAATAATGAATCAACCGTCAGGAGAACTATTTGAACCGTCACCTCAAGTGCCGTTTACGGATTAACACATTTATGTATTTAAATTATCGGTTAGGAAAGAGAGATAGTGGCCTATCTGGACAATCCGTGGGATTACCCTGTTTCTTCTCTGCACAATCTAAATATATGTCGGTGACAAATAGTCCAAATACAGTTTGCACCCAACTGTGTCGTGTGGGTGGTGCTGAAATAACAGCTCCCAATCGATGCGCGCGTCTCCAAAGGTCCTCTGTTGTAAGCACCTTCTCCACTCACAACGCTGCGTCAAATTGGTGGAAGCGATCGAACTTTACCGTGTTGACCATGAAGAGGCAGAACGCCAGGACCCTCGCCCTCATCATCAGTATCCTCACCTACCTGGTGGTAGGCGCAGCTGTCTTTGACACATTGGAGTCCAAACAGGAGAAAAGTCATAAGAGGAAGCTTGACATTAGGAAATATGAACTCATGCGCAAATATAACTTAACCAAAGAGAACTTCGATGAACTGGAGCTTGTAGTATTACAACTGAAACCTCACAAAGCAGGAATGCAATGGAAATTCGCCGGATCTTTTTACTTCGCCATCACTGTGATAACAACAATAGGTAGGCATTTGACTTAGCCGGTTGAAGTTCAAGTTAGATGAACCACATTTCCACATTACGATATTAGCCCACATCTGGTTAACCAAGGACAAACACAAGGACGTGAATTTCGTTTTTATTTACTGTCTCAGTTGACGTCAAAGAATCGGTAGGTTACTGTAGCTTATGTGACGCAAATATTGCCAAACTTAAAATTTGTGTTTTTAACATTCGTTGACTTTAAAATGTGCGTTTGAGTAAACAGTTTTGAAACTGTTTAAATTAATTTAAAAAAGACTGTAAATCTAGCCTATCCGATAAAACACAATGAGAGATAGAAGACAAGTTTTCCGAAAGACCAAACTAAACCTAAAAGAGTGTTGTGTTCTTCCACTCAGGCTACGGCCATGCAGCCCCCAGCACAGACTCAGGGAAAGTGTTCTGCATGTTCTACGCCCTCCTGGGGATTCCGCTCACCCTGGTCATGTTCCAGAGCCTGGGCGAGCGCATCAACACGCTAGTCAGGTACCTGCTTCACCACGCCAAGAAGTGCATGGGCATGCGTCAGTCCGACGTATCCATGGCCAACATGGTGACGGTGGGCTTCTTCTCCTGTCTGAGCACTCTGTGCGTGGGGGCGCTGGCCTTCTCCCACAGCGAGGGCTGGAGCTTCCTCCACGCGTTCTACTACTGCTTCATCACGCTCACCACCATCGGCTTTGGCGACTACGTGGCCCTGCAGAAGGCGCACGCGCTGCAGAACGACCCCAGCTACGTGGCCTTCTGCTTCGTGTACATCCTGGCGGGCTTGACGGTGATCGGGGCCTTCCTCAACCTGGTTGTGCTGCGCTTCCTGACCATGAACGCAGAGGATGAGCGTCGAGACGCCGCCCAGAGGGCTTTGCTCTCGCCCGGCGGGAAGCCCCGCGCCGAGGCCGCCCGCCTGCTGCCCGCGTCGGCCTCGGCCTCCTCCTCCACGCCCGGGGCGGACGAGGGCAGTGCCAAGGCATCCCGGGACCTGAAAGGCGTGTACACGGAGGTGCTGCACTTCCAGACCATTTGCTCGTGCCTGTGGTACCGGAGCAGTGAGCAGCTCCCCCAGGAGCTAGCCCTGTCAGACGCCTACATGCAGCACAACGCTGACCCCGCGGGCTACGCGCAGCCTGAGAGCATGGGCTGCGCATGCAGCCCACGCCAATGCACCACCATCAGCGCCATAACAACCGGCCTACATTTTCTCTCCCCGTTCCGAGTGTTTAAGAGACGGAGCTCTGTGTAGCCTCAGCCGCACAATGCCACAGTACAGCCAAATGGACAGCAGATACTTGGCAACATGTCTGTGTTTGTGGTGCTATAATCACGTTTATACCACGTGCAGCCATGGAGAACGGATGCGTTCTTCAGCTGTTAACAGGGGTTACCTTTAGGCCTGGGTTGTGTGTTGTTGGGGGTTAGTGTCTACATTCACATCGTGTGTGATAGACTGTTTCAACCACAACAATCCACTGATTGGTTGGAGCACATTGCTCAAAGGCACACTAGAATAGTGATAGGAACTACTTTGACACTGCCAAGTTAGATGGTCCGTCCAGTGCTTCAGTCCAGAGAAAATACTGGTTCTTTTCATGGTGTTTCTAATGTGATGGCTCTAGTGGTACTTCATAATAATACAAGTAGACACAGAGAGCCTGGCGGATTTTTCATTCTGCATAAGTCTGCTTCCATACCTGTTTGAATTGAACATGATGATCTCTGAACCTCACCTAGTTTGTCAAATGATGACTGGTTAACTGGTTTAACAGGCTGAGAAGTCTACTAAGACAAACTTTGACTAATGTTTGCTTACTGGCGAACGTGGTTCATCAGGGTTTGGGTGGTGGTGTGTGTGTGTGTGTGTGTGTGTGTGTGTGTGTGTGGGGGGGGGGGGGATACACCTATTATTTGTATTTTTATGCTCAGTTCTGTTGACCTGAAGCAGGGCTGCAGAACTATCAATACAAAACAGATCTGTTATCCGGATATAATTTGTAGAGCTGTCTGATCTGGATCAGACAATGGCTCGAAATTATTGTTAGCATTTGTTTTATAGCTGCATACAACATAATCGTATGACAACATATGTATGTCTTCAAAGCACAAACATGAGACCCCAAGGAGTGGTGATGTCCCCCACTTTTGGACATCATGAACTAAGTTTCCACAGAATATCAACAAAAGAATGCCTGCTTTCAAAAGCATACGCACTGCAGCATTATCTGGTTAGGAGGGACATATTGTTAGAAATACATAGCAAACAACGCTTAAAAACACGCAGACCACAAAGGTGCTAAAGAATGTCAAAAGAAGAAAAATGTTTCTTCAGCTTTGAGTTATTTTGAGTTATTATAGTTATTTTGTTAAGTAGACATGTCTTTAGGTCTAATCAGCCAAAATGAGTCAAACACCAATGTATTAAAAAACAGTTTCTCTACTACAAACAATAGTGAGTATTTACTCACAAATAAATACTGTTTTCACATTTCAGTGAATGGAGAATAGTGATGGATTCTTTAGTGGGATTATTCACAACTGACACAATATACAAGAGCCACTATTTTATTAAAGTACTGTACTATTAATTGAATTGTACATACTGTATATCTTTAATGTGATGCTAAGAAGCCAAGTACTGTAAATAACACTTAAACATTTTGATAACATTTACAGAGTACTGGAAGCAATATCCATTAACTAATATTAAAGCAAGTATGGTTTATCCAGTTACTCTGAGTGCCTCTGAGATTTAAAAATGTCCACTAACAAAGCTACTCTCATGACTCATCATGTTCTGTCTGGTTTATAGTTGTTGATCATCACTGTGAATGCACAGATTTATGGTCCAAGTACTGTATCTGCAATCCCATATGTTACAAAGCCATGATATTTCAAAAATTGTATTTGTTTTGTAATTGTATGGCTGTCATTTTATTTTTTGAACTTGCATTGTTAATTTGATACCATGTTCTTAAGATCGTATCATTATTGTGCACATCTAGTTACAGCAAAGCATTCATGCTTAATGTAGAAACAACAGTTGAGTCCAGATGGTTTCCCCGTGGGATCTCTGATTTAAGTCCAGTTCTGGACAACCCTACCAGATATGTATGTTGATAAAGCGCCACATTGCCTATGTAGGCTACTATAGATATATTAAGTAGCCTATTTATTACTCTACATTATCCATAAGAATACATAGGCCAAATGCTTCATGATATAAAATATTTGAGCAAAGTAGAAGCTGTCTATGCTATTTGTATTTCACAAAAGAAACAAAGTGACCTTTTTTATTTTGGTTAATTTGTTGAATTATAACAACAAAAAATTGTCTTGTTCTCAACTGTGGATGGTAGAGTAATTATGAGTGTGTAGTGTACCTTGTTATCAAAACGACTTCTCTCTCAAGAGAGAGAACTGGCTGTATGCCTATAAGTTTGCCTTCAGCCATTAGATGTGCACAGAAAGGCAACAGAAGGGGTGTCCATTTGACAAATCCCTGTATTGACTCCCTCTGGTGATAGCATCTGCTGTTTTCTGCTTTGGCCATAGACCTGACTATCTATGTCAAAGACAAAAATAGTTTCACTCAGAAGGTCAGGTATGGCATTACATCACTCGTGTATTCTCCAAGAAGAGTAGGCTATATCTGCCTGACAGCCTAGTAGCCTACAGTAGGCCTATAGGCCTTTGTGTCTTTCTTTTTGTTGATTTTATATTATAGCCTATTGAGAATTTTTGGAATAGTTACCAATGTATTAATAACGCCACTGAAATTATTACAGCGTATTTTCTTTAAAATAAAGAAATAGTAAATACCAATAGGGCCTTATACTTGTGTGTTCTACTTGGCACTGCCCGGAATGAACAGACGATGGAGCAACAGTTATAAACCGAAGTCCACATGTAAAGCTCTTGATCAGGCCCCCATAAAACGTCACAGAAACAGGCCAGCCTCTTTCTTTAAGTTTGGTGTTTACACAAGACGCTGAAGCTAATAATGGAGCGTAAGGAGGTGTTAAACGCATTTGCACAAAATAATAAAACTGCGCTAATTATCGGAGGAGCAGCCGTTGCTTTTCTCGGCATTGGGCTTGCCTATAAATACTTGAGAAAACCAGAAAAAGTAGAACGTGTAGGCGTTGTGTCACAGCTTCTAGTCCACCCACTGAAATCTGGGAAAGCGGTGTCCGTGGCTCTCGCAGAATGTCAGAAAATCGGTTTAAAATATGGAGAACTGCAGGATCGGTAGGTTTTTTTCCTTGATGGGGTGCACGGGGGGGCAGTGGCTGCACGTAGCCTTTCACATTGTTTAATTTTTGTTAGTACAAATATACATTTCTTACAGTTATTACAGAATAGTTTTTATAGTGTGTATGTATGTATATATATTGTTTTGCCAAATGCCTTCTGGCTGTGTGCCATAGGCCTAATAATTGTCATGGAAATGCGGTTTGGCCTAATTGTGAGTTGGGGTAAATGAGATGGATGGTAGCCTGTCAGGAAATGTTTTGGTTGATCATGTCCAATCAAATAAATGTTGCAATCATATTTAATCAAGTTATTTGCCCAGAAACAAACAGTTTATTATTATTATTATTGGTCATTATATGGTCTTATACCACAGGCTACCTCATTATTCTGTTAAAATGTAAGGTTAAACTTAAGAATTAAGAATGAAGAGAGTACTTGAGAACGTGGCATACTGGGCACACACTCCTTAGGTATATTGCTTTTCATGTTAGTGATCTGTTACATCCCTACAAGTGAACATTATTTGAACCATACAAAATCCAAAAGAAAATGCCAAAACCCAGTCCTTTGACAGTCCCTCCTGGAACCTTCCCAGCTAGACCTTATTAGGTGCATATGCATGTCAGGAAACAAACTGGCACACGTGTAAACGACCCTTGTAATTGCAGACACTGGCTGGTGATCACAGAGGATGGCCATATGGTGACTGGCAGGCAACAGCCCCGCCTGGTGCTGGTCTGTCTGACCTGTAGGGGGGGACAGGTGTGTCTGCGTGGCCCGGGCATGGAGGAGCTCTGCTTCGCCCTGCAGCAGCCCAACAACCCTGTCATCGACTGCAGGTTGTCTTTTACACACAGGCGCCATGTTGTCTACTGGCAGCATTACCTGAAGTCTTTTTTCCTTGTTGACAGAGTCTTTGTCTTTGAATATGACAATGTTCAGAAATTGTTTTAGATATTGCTTAATTTGATAATTTACCTTTTTACTTATAGATTACATTAGTTTTATCCCAGTGGCCTTGGCCAGCCTGTTCTATTCTATTTAGAGATACACTCTGACAAATATTAACTGCAGTATCTCATGCATCTGCCCCAATCTAGCCTAAATGACATTACAGGCCATTAAAAAATAAATAAACGCTCGTCCACATCTTAACGCTCTATATTTCTATATCTACCAATTACATTCTTGTAAAATGATTAAAAACCTTCCTTTTGAAATGTACTAAGAACAGATGAGATTTCATATGAAATAGCAGTTCTATTTTGGAGCCTGTCACTATTGACAAAGGAACAGTGTATATACTACATGCTTGTCTTTTTTCCCCCAACTCTCTCCTGACCCCTGTTGACAAATGAGCGTCTGTTTCTGTGGCCCAGAGTGTTCAGTGCTGACATTCAGGGCCGGGACTGTGGAGACCAAGCATCCGACTGGCTCACTCGCTACCTGGGGGAAGGGAAGACATTTCGCTTGGTGCACTTTGAGCCCCAGATGAGACCCAGGAGATCTGTAGATGTGGGGAAACTCTTTTCACAACATGAGGTAAAAACAAAGTTCAGCACTTCAAATCCAGTTATTTTTTGTTTCTTTGAGGCTTTGCCTCTCTGAATAAATGTTTTAAGAAATTTAAAATGTATTTTAGATTTTATTTATTAAAGGTGGAGTCAGCAATAAGGGTGACTTGTCAGAGAGCACCCTATGGCATTGAAGGGAGAGGGGTTGATCGAGTTCAAATATCAACAGTCATTCTCCAGCATCCCTGACACATCAGGATTATTCAATGGGCCTTATGGGCACAGGCCCATGCGCATTTGGGGCCCAACGTGAGGGGAATAATTTTCTATTTCAGATAATGACATCATGTATAATCAATAAAAAGTTTGCTGATATATTTTATATTTATATAAATGGTCAAGCGCAGATGTGCTCAGCACGTAACAGCCCGCCCCTGCTCTGTCTTAAAATAACCCGCGCTGAATCGAGCGGACTGTGGGAGTAGTCGTCGTAGTTTAAAATGAATGTGTAGTAAATGGAGTAAAAAAGCAGAGGGAGACGTCTTTATTAAGACGTTCCATCTATTGAAACGTTCTTAAAACGTCCCAGGAGAATCGGTGTGAAGGTGTGGAAGATGACGAACAATCTAGTAACCAGGGACCTGAGGAGGCCAGTGTGATCAGCGCAGCACAACCTGAGGCTAGCTGTCTACTCTGTGATGACGCTGATGCACTGCATCTTGCTTTCCACTAGACAGGCAGGCAAGGCAGCCGCCAGCCTCCAACAACTTGCTTGTGGTGGGCTATTACGGCTATTTTGCCAGTGAGTATAGTGCCAATGTATTGGCAGGCAGTGAATGGTAAGTAGCCTTAAAACTTGATTTATTTTACGATCTCTAGGACGCATTTTTCAATACCTTTTGATCCAGTTCAAAACTCTTCAACACTACAGTGGAGCGACATCAATTTTCATTGCAAAGCATTCCTACATCTTTCAAAATGCTTGAACGCAAAACTATATGCCTAGGCTACCTGCAAATTTAGGCAAATATGCGCACTACTTTCAGTAGTTGGGCAATGTTCAAACCGTATTTCCTATAAGCCTACATACTGTAAGGCCTACATACTTATGCTATAGACCTACATAATACTATATAGGCTACTGTATTATAATCTCAATATCTCTCTGGCCTATGCAGCTATAAGAGATTGATCATGTTATACCAATGGCCTATCAAGTTGTGGCCAAATGAAGGAAACTATATGGGTTACTACAGTATATTATCTTGAGTTAATAAAGTAGATTCAGTGTTGGATAATGCTTACAATGTTTACTAGGGTGATAGATACTCAAATTACTTAGAATTAACTCCAACATTATATATATACCATTTTTTTACATTTTGAGCATCTGCCCCTGTGGAACTGCATGGTCTTAGTAGGCCTATACACAATTTGAGTGAGATGGCTGTAGCCTACCTGGAGTATCACTACAGGACAGGCATTATTGTTTAAAAATATATAATTATGGCATACCTTAGCATCGTGTGTGTTGGGCGTCTGTCTGGTTGGGCGAAGGTTCTATCAGGTGCCTGCAGTTTGCCAATAGCTTTGTAATCGCCACTGTGCCACCTTTGGGTGTTAGGGAGGGGAGGGGGGAGCCATTATCTTCAGTGCCCAGGGGCCCCTGGCAGTACTAATCCAGCCTTGATCCCTGACTCTCTCTGTCTGTCTTTTATTTTGTTTAATGTATTTTCCCCAATAACTGTTATCCATTGGTACTTTTAAATGAAAATGACTGTTCCATGTGTCCAGGAGGTGGCGTACCCTGACGTGGGGCCTGTGATGCTGCTGTCGGAGGGGTCTGTGAAGGACCTCAGCAGTAAGCTAGGGAAGGACATCACAGTGGAGCGCTTCCGGCCCAACATTGTCATCAGTGACTGTGCCGCGTTTGATGAGGTAGGTGCTGACAAGCCATTGCTGCTGCTGGGATTGGACTGATCACTTATAGGGCAGGACCATGTGGCTGGTTAAATACATGTAACATTTATTTCAAGGATAATTGGGAGGAGATCCAGATCGGCAGTGTCAGACTGCTGCGTGTGATGTCATGTGGAAGGTAACAGGGATAATGTATATATATATATATATAATCTTGTGAAGTTATAAAAGTGTGAAGTTGGACAAACCAGTCATTGACATTGTCTTGTATGATTGGGTCAAATACACAGCTATTGTTTTTACTCTCAATTAGAATATATTGGTTGTAATAGCAATGTCACTGTTTTACAGCGGCATATGCAGCAAAGACACAGTTGCACAGTTCTGATATTGTAGAACAAACACATTTAACCGTCTGTAATCTTATTTTGTTATCAGGTGCATTTTCACCACTGTTGACCCTGAGACGGGTGTAATCAGCAGAAAAGAGCCTCTGGAAACACTTAAGAGGTAAAAAAATCAATAGAGTATTTCAAAATAAATAAATATTTCATATTTGGGTCTAAATGGTTAAGGGTGTGTCTCCCAACCGGGTCCTGCATGTTGTAGATGTCGCCCTGCTCCAACACACCTGATCCACATGAATAAGTCGTTATCAGTATCTGCAGAAGCCTGATAACGAGCCATTCATTAGAATCTGGTGTGGTGAAGCACATGCAGGGCAGGGGTCCCCAGGACCAGGGTTGGGCAAAACTGATTTACCTCACTGAACATAGCCACTTCCACAACGTAAGAGTGTAGGTTCACATATACATGCTTTGACACTGCTTCATTTATTAAAAAATATGACACATTGTTTCTTTTTGTTACATCTGGTTCATCCATGTTGTATCTTTCATGACAGTTATGTCCTTGTTAGCATGATGCATATTATATTTTTTGACATATTGTAATACCTGTTTATGACAGCTACCGCCTGTGCAAACCTTCAGAGAAGCACATCTATAAAACGGCCCCCCTGTTTGGACAGTTGTACACTGTAATGGAAACCGGAATTCTTCATGTTGGGGATGTTGTGTACAAGATCAGCCGATGAAAGGAAGACAAAACATTGCAGCTATGGCCATGACTTGCATTCACTTGTGAAGGAACAGATGTTTTACAGGTCATATTGTTTCTGTAGTCCAGAAGACCCAAATGGAGAAAGTAGTACTAATAATAGTATTAAGCTAATATATATGTTAGCCACATTTTTAAAGCAGATTTATTTCATAGTCATTAAACTTACGCAGTTAAAAACTGGAGAACATACTAGGATGTAAAGTTGTGTGATGCATATGTTATATCATAACATATCTGAAATAAAACACAATTGTCTCCATTCTACTGCATGGACCATGCTATTTAATTCCTGAATTCTGTCTAATGCTGGAAAACCTTTTATCTGATTGAGCCAAACTAGGCCTGTCCTTTTTATAACACCCAACAAATGTATTTAATTTATACATTAAAATGTTTCTCCCTATGTGCATATCTTAGTCAGAGTATGTTTAAAACAAGGTTATGTGGGGTCTACATTTGAAGTAGATGAAATAAACATTTCTAATGCGATCGATCATTCTTTTAGAATTAAAACACTTTCTGGAAGCAATACCAGTGCTTTAATATATAATTTAAAATTAAACATTTATTATACAATCTTGCTCTTATACTGATGAGGCTGAAAAGAAGACTGCATTAGTTAAATGTTTGTTTTCCTTTTAAAGTAGTTTGTTTAAATATTAATTGTATACAATTCAAATAAAACTATTTACACTTTATTGTTACATGAGCTCATGCCAAGTACATTAATACAGTGAATGATGCACTAAGATGACTCTTTGCCAGAACCTCTTAACCTTGTTCTCTTGGGTGCATATCAACTACTTTAAAGATGAGACATTAATGTATAAAGATAAACTAGAACATTTTTGATAATATAATGAAGTCAAAGCAGTTATTTTACATCACTGGCCACTAGTACATAGGCCGAATTAGTAAGGTATAGATAAACCCCAGCTAGCATCTTATAAGCTATGCACAAAAAGTAAGGACACTTGTGGGATCAGCTTGGATGTGCTGTGACCAAGACAACCACGTTGGCTGACTTGTGACATGCTGGTTGAAGAAAGGGATGCCATCCCACAGCGGTGTGTGACCAGGCTGGTGGCCAGCATGATGAGGAGGTGCCAGGCTGCTGTGGCTGTGTAAAGTTCTTTACATGCTACTGACTCTGTTAAGTGAATGCATTGTTAAGTTGCCAATATGACTTGTTCCTTCAGATCAATCATTTAATCCACCAAACCAAAGATACACTGTTTTGCATTGTCAGAAGATTTGGCCAATGTGTCATGGGTGCAATCCACGTACTCAGCTCTGCTGCTCATCCCACAAATGCATGCTCCTTACAAACGTGGCACCATTTAAAAAAAAGGGACATAATCAGGCTTTCCAATGACATATGATGTACTGCCATGAAGCATTATTACAAAAAATGTATCTACCATAACACAAATAACCTTACTTTGTGTTATGATTCTGTTCTTCAGGTAAAGGTCAAGGAGCTTTCTTTAATGTAAAACTAATCCTAAAAACATATGTAGATAGTGTACTGTATCTGGAGACACCTAGCATGTTAACAGGTGTTGTTGAGTACACATTTAGAATTAATTAAGGTGCTCACTGGAAGATCAGCTGAAAACACACAAAGGATTTCAGCACAGTGCAACTAATAACCTAACCGTAGTGTAAATTCAAAGCTGTGTAGTTTGGCTCGTTTGACATGCATACCAGATAATTGATAGCCTATATGTAATCCAGTGTGTACTTTGCAAGCATTTTTCAAGTCGTGTTTCCTGTTTCACATATGCTACAGCCCTTTAAATGTGACTTCTCCCTGTAATAGACTGACTGAGCATAAATATAGGCATTTCTTTATATGGCTCCCCAGCTGAGTATCAGCTACGTACATTGAAGCTGGAATTCCATTCTATTTACAAGCATCATTATGCAAGCTGTGGCCACTGTGGTTTGAATTTTGATCAGTGATGTGGAGATAAATTACAGAGACCTCTAAGATGCACACATACACTCAGCACTTTTAGAGTGTGTTGTTTATTTTTACACTTGCTATCTTTGGTACAATTATGTATGTTTCAAAAGGTTAAAAACAGATGAGGTTAGAAAAATGTGCATGTAACCTTTACAACATGACAATGGACACTAAAACATATACATAGCCTACAGTAATTCAGTAAAGGTTTTTTTTTTTTTTTTACTACAAAACTTTGGTGACCCATTCTTTATCTTGCAATATCCTGTCAGTTTTGACATGGTTTGTTTCAGAACAAACCATTCTTTCAAACTTTTCAAAGGTTTCAAAAATGTCAAACCTTCTTTTTCACTTGATTTTTGAATTGCTGCTGTGGAACCTTTCTTAGAAGGTTCCTTATTGTGTCTTTAAATGTGTTGGTGGTTTCCAATGTGTTGTTAAACCTTGCTGTGCCTGTCCGATTGTTGCTTCTAGGTTGTAATGGTGTGCTGGCTTTTTCTTTGAAGAGTTTTAAAGTGGTCTTCTCAGACGCCAGCATGGATTTTTTCTTTAATTTGTTTTTTTTCTTTAGTGAAGTATCTGCCTGCCTGTTCAGGGATGGCTTCTTTCTCCCTCCTATTTTTTGACTGAGCTTTCTAGGCATCACATTGGTGGTCGTAGTGGTCCTGTCTGTGGTAGAGGTAGGTTTGGCCTGACTTGTTGGAAGTGGTTTGGTGGTGAATTTGATCTTTTTAGGCGGAGGTCTTGTTGGAAGTTCATTCATGTCTAGTACGGTCACTGAAATGGCACACACGTCAGTTAGTTTCCATTTTCACATATTCCTTGGTTTAACTCTGAAGCCACACAATGTTTTATAAGCATTTTAAAAACGTAAAATGTTAGGTTTTTTAATGAGTTTCAAATGAATGTTTGGGATGTTTCCCTCTTTTGTTGAGTTTCTATTTAAAATATGTTTGATGTACAATGGCCAACTCATTATGTGTAGTTAAATGCCTTCAGCCCTGTTTTACATTTTGGCAGCATAGCATAGCATTTAAACAGAAAGATAAAACCAGCTCTACAGATGACAGATTTACTATGTAGTAGAGGAAAGCAAGCTATGAAGCAGTTACCATCTTTATACTCATGTTTTCTACTCATTGTTGAAAGAAAATTAAATGCAGTATTATGGAGGTAACCTACATTCCCTGGGTACAAAAGGAATCTTTTTTCCTTTTACTTTGACAGGTAACGTCTTTTGTCTGCACTTCCCTGGTGGGGCCCTTCTGTTAGAAACCAAGAACAAAGCAGTGTTGATATTTAATATTATTATTACATGTTTAATCATTATTTTAAAAAGATAGGTATTCTGATACACGACAATTACGTGACTGGAATGAAAGGTTTTTAGTAGATGTATGTTTGTGTGATGTGTTGGCAGGGTTGGGTAGGTAAAGTTTTTAATGTAATCTGTTAGGTAGTTACCAGACTAAAATTATAATCAGTAATGTAATTTTTGGATTATCAAAATTTTGTAACATAATATGATTACTTTCCATTGCTTTTAGATTGCTTCACACCTAAACATTGTTCTTTGAATGCCATCCAAAGCAATTTAATGCATTGGCGGCGCCAAATCTTTCTATTTTTGTGACCTTTTATGTTGCTCGGGGGATCTTGATTTCAATTATTGATTGACGTTAATGAAAGGTTAATACAAGAACAGCCAATTGTTCTATGTATTTTTCTTCTGCAAACTTCCCTTTTAAATTAGAGTAGTCCTAGAATGAATCATCTAATTTATATAAAATACCTGTAATCTGATTGCTAGTGGAATCAGATTACAGTCTGTTGGTAACTGTGATAGATTAGTTACTGTTATTGTTTCTACTGTTTTACTTCCCAACCCTGTGTGTAGGCCTATAGATCATCCCCAGGAAAGGAATGTTCTCTACACTTACCTAGACGGATCTACGAATTTAAAAACCGTTCCAAATGGAGACATGGCACTTGGGTATGAGGTAGCAAGAAAATATAATTCACCTGTTGTGAAAATATTACGGGGAGAGGAAATAAGGCAATTTGTTAGTGGCATTAAAGTGTCAAATTGACTGAAATTGTTATACTGTGAAAAAATGCATGCAAAACTGCATTGCACTGGCACCTTTGATTTTTAGCTATTGGCTGATTTGAAATAAGTCATGATGCCCTATGAAGTTAGGCCACACCCCCCTAGTCTGTGTCCCTCTATCTGTGCAGATTACCTGCTTCGTCCTCAGCAAAGGAAATTATGAATTTGTGGTGATGATTAATCAGTCCTGGAAAAGAGCACGTCTTAGTTTGCCCCATACACACACTTTTCTCTTTCCAGCTACCTGTTTCACTGTCCTCCTGTAATGCCATAATTTGACTGGAGAATAGGCAGGATATAAACATTAGAAACATCTCGCAAATCGGCCTCTGAAAGAGTTTGAATGTGTACTTTTTGGCCATCATGTTCAAGATGATGTTGGCTTTATCTTACCCACTCATGAAGTCTCCAAAAATGTACAGTCCGTTTAGATTGGGTGATTCACATCCTCTATACACATAGCCCCCAGTGACAGATTTCCCAACATGGTGTCCGTAAGCAAATATAGGCAGGATGTCATCTGTTATGGAGAAATATTATTCATAAGCAGTATGAAGTGTGACATACAGTACATGTGTGTATAAAACAGGCTTTAATCCAGAGACTGAGATGTAAATGCAATTTTATTTTATCCTTTATAACATACAGTACGGTTAGATATCATTATCACATCATATAGTTAATGAATTACATTAATTTGAATTCAGTGCATCTTCCAAAAAGTATTAATTTGAGGATGTCAGGAGTATTATCAGGCTATACTCACTTAAGGAGGAGTTGTAGCACAGCTTCACATCATAGCATTCAAATCCCTCCTTTGCTCTCCAACCATAGTTTCCTCCACTCACAATAATGTCAATCTCCTCGTAGCGGTTTTGACCCACATCTCCACAGAATATCCTTCCCCTGCCATAGCGGCTGACGGGGTCTCCGCGGTCCACTGAACAGCGCCACATGTTCCGGACCCCATAGGCGTACACCTCTGGTCGAGCGGATGGCTCGGCAATGAAGGGGTTATCAGGGGGGATCCTGTAATTCTCATTGGCATCACTTCCATCTACATCAATGCGGAGGACCTTCCCCAACAAGGCACTCCTGCAGGGATCAACAATCAAATGGATTTCTCTATTAGCAGACACTTCTATCTAATGCATATTAGAGAAAGTAGCCTTGGAGAACTGAACCCAGGACTGATGAAATAACCTTTATCATGTTTAATGACCTTTCAGGGTCTTACTTGTTTTGTGCATTTCCATACTTTCCGAAAGGATCCCCAGCTTTCCCACCATCCCCGGTAAAGATGTATAAGTATCCATCAAGGCCAAACAAGACTTGACCTCCATTATGGTTTGCTGCAGGCTCCTCAATTTCTAGAATGACCCTGGAGGGAATATCATAGCGGTAATTGAAGTGACTGACTTTTTGATAGACAAACTGTATTGGTCGTCATTCTTCTGCGACAACCCCATCAACCCTCCAACCACGTCGCTTCATTCATCACTTTGGTTTTATTTCACGAACAGCGACAAGTGAGGAGCTGACGGAGGGTACTGGAACAAGCTCGCTGCAGGTCGACAAAGCTCAGGGGAGTTAGGATGAGTCTTTTTTTTTTTTAACTTAAGACTTTAAGAGTTGTTGCAAGTACATACATACCAGCATGCATGCTATCCTAAATCAGTAAAAAGCAGTAAAAAGAGGAGGTCCCCTAGCCTACCTCTCTGAGTGTGGATCAGCCATGTTCATGTCGTAGGCAGAAACCCTCATCTCACTGATTCGGACCTTCTCCAGCTTGCCGCTGACCAGGATGGAGTAGTAGATGTAGAAGCGTCCGTTGTCCCTGTAGTGGGGGTGGAACGCCATGCCCAGGAAGCCCCTCTCATCCCCCAGCCAGGGGGTGGTCAACACCTCCCCGCTCAGGTCCAAGAACGGCCGCTCTAGCCTGCTGCCGTCACGCAGGTAGACCCACACGAAGCCCACCTGCTCTGCGACGAACATGCGGTGCGTGTCGTCGCGGCTGTGCAGCATGAGCACTGGGTTCCGCAGGCCATTGGCCACCTCGGTCAGGCACAGCTGGAGACACCCGCTGGGGTCCTCCACGACCCTGCCCAGACTGCTGCTGAGGCTGGGGTCCTTCAGAACATTGGGATAGCAGTAGTCTCGGTCAGCCAGCTCCACCATCCTGCAGAAGGAGGCTGCGTCGTGCTCACTGCTCTCCTGGAGCGCTCTGCTCTGTGTCAAGTACTTCACCACGTGGCCACACCTGCCGTGAAAATCTGAGCAGTAGCTGAAGCAGAGGCCGGGCAGCTCTCTGATGGGGGTGTACGGGTCCTCGGCGTCAAAGAGGTGCGCTGCATACGGGGAGCACTCCTAGATAGAACAGACAGCGGGCAGTACTGACCTGGTCACTGCAGTAACACTATGGACGAACACATCTGGGTGCCTCTTAATAAGCATAACAAAATGTAAAGTGCTCCATGTGACTTTCTATACCACTAGATGTCACAATAAGTGTACCAGCATCTCAAGCCAAAACAAATGTGTCATGTTCCACGCACTAGCATGCATGAGCGGCCAGATGGCTATGAAAACAGAGGAGCACAGATTACAACACAGAGGGAGTGAGATTTCATTCTATACTCAGGACACAATTACTTCACTATACGTATCTTTACATTAAAACTAATTGTTGTTTGCTGCTAAATGTATATTTAAATATACAATATAGAGCACCTTCAATTGAGTGTGGGTCAAATGTTGGCTTTTGGGGTAACTATAATCACATCAAGCAAAAACAATTATATGTTCATAATGCAAACATGTTGATGACAAATTATACATAAAATTGAAAAATACTTTAGGCTTTGTATCTGAATGTTTGTGAATGTCTATATTTTCATTAAATAACATGCAGCGCAATCTGATTAATATGGAAAATTATTGTTTTACGCTAATTCCAACTAGAGGTTGAGAGAATAATAACAAAAAGTCCAATTGTCTGTATGTTATTGGAGTTTGCATTATAGTTTCACATAAACTATTCGTTTTTTCTTTCTTCTTTTTTTGTTCATAGTGTATTATACACTGGTTTATGAAGAGAACCTTTGAATATAAAAACACCTGGAATATTGTCAATTTCTGATTAGAAACCATCCGTTTAAATTAATTGTAATTGTGATTATATCATGTTACATGTGTACACTGTACTGTTATCATTCAAGAATAAAAAATGTTACGTTGTTTATGTTATTATTAATAATGTTATATATTTAACATTTACATATCATACAATCAAAAAATTACAAATAAGCCCCTATTAATATCAATTTGATTAGATAAAATATTTGGATACAGTAGCCTACTCTCACTTTATCATAGACATTCATCATTTATATTCTCTGAACAATGAATTCCTGTTTTGCAGTGCCATTTGGACATTGACCAAATATGACCCCTTCCTTAAACCTATAATGTCACTTACCTGACACATGACTTCTTTCAACATGTCAAAACACATTTCATATCCCTGCGCCTCCAAGATGTCAATTATGTCCCAGTACCTCTCCGCAATTGCATTATCTGTTTTCTGGTCGCAGCAACCAAACCGCTCATACTGCGTGCAGAACTCCAGGTGCCACGGGGGTCTGAATGGTGGCTGGAAGTCCAAACACTGAGGATGAGGCGACACTAGCTGAACTTGGATGAACAAAAGGACCGGCACAACCACGGGACGCAGTGTTGCTATGGTTGACCCTACAGTCACGCGCAAAAACGCGCAGCAGACTCCGCTTTGATGGAGAGCAGCATCCCATGTCAATGTCATTTTGCCGTGTGCCCGAGAAGGCATGGCTTGCAGTGGTTATTATAACTAATTCAAACCGTGTATGTGTGTGCTTGTGCGCGGGCGCGTGTGTGTGAAATAATTTAGGCTGTACAAAAAACGAGAGGGAGAACGTCGAGATGTGTGCACGCATCTAGCCTATAGTCAGCGTGATTCATGTGCATATCTACTAGACTCATGCTGTCGTGATATGCTGTATATGGCCTATGCTACAACAAACCCTCTCCTCAGTCCTGACTCCATGAAGTCCACCGAAATGATCTCTCCCGCATCATCACAATTTATAGTAAATTGACTAGTGTTTGAACGCACATGCGCGCGCGACACGGGGGGGGG
>JAODUK010000015.1:5051405-5062009 GCA_027564635.1 Typhlichthys eigenmanni
TTACACTGTTCTACAAGCTGTACAATCACTACTTTACATTGCAGAAAAGTGTAATTTCTTCATTGTTGTCACATGAACAGATATGCTCACATATTTGCAAATATGTGAGGGGTGTACTCACTTTTGTGAGACACTGTATCTATCTATCTGAGAGAGGCTCTCTGTAATCTTTATAAATAAATTAAAAATTAAGGATAGATTAATTTAGTGTAAAAGGGGGCAATATCTTGGATTAGTTTTTGGCATTTTTTAGTTATAGCTCAGTAGCTCCCGCTTGTGGTTGTACCTTGTAATAGCATTCAATATATTAGTGAAGCAGGCTTGCAATAGTGTAGCTGAGGTCCTCTACGCCTTCATAGCCCTGTACAATGCTGCTTGATTAACATTCCACAAGGCAGCACCGTAAAGAGGCTGAATGCCAAGAGGAAACAGGCGTTTATGCCCCATAGCTCTTATTTTATTTACTTAGTCTGCGTGTGTTGACTACACATGACTCAATGATCAAACATCTTAAAAACTGATGGTGCTGTTCATGGCATGGGTTGGTATTTGGTACCAAGTCAAATTAGGTTAAACGATTCAAACCTGAATTATGATTATTTTTTCAATACACTACCTTGAAAAGCATAGAAATACTTTTTACACAATGAGGAACCCCCCCTCGTCCTGCTAACCTCGTTAAGGGCACACATCCTGGTAATTGAGCCGATGTTGTTAGTGATGGTGATCAGTGTTGCCCGGGCAAGGTCTTCTTTAGACACAGCCTCTCGCTTTTCTTTGGACATCATGTTACCAAAACTGGCATAACAAAACACGTCACTTTTACAGACATGAAATCACTTCCTGTACTGTAAAATGTAAATTAACGCATGTCTCACGCAACATCTGAAGTCTTAACAGTTGATTGATGTTTACAGTGTTCAGTAAGCCAGGCTGTTTAAGCATACTGCTGTACCTGGAGGCCACCGCCCAGCCAGGCAGAGAGAAGCGCTCGTAGTCTCCACCATAGATATCCCGCACCAGTTTGTCCACGCGGGTGCTCTCCCCTTGAGATGCCATGTCTATGGCCTCTTCAAAGGTAGAGCATCCAGTCAACAGGCAACACAGGCCCAGGAAGGTCCCACCACCAAGGCTGTGAGTAACAACACGCACACAGTCAAGTCACAGAAACAGGTTTACATGGCTGACAGTATATGCATCTCAATCCGTGTGTGTGTAATCAGATTTGTCAGTGTGAAACAGAATCTCTAAATGCCTAGTGCAAGGGTAGGGATCCCTGGTCCTGGAGAGCCGCAGTCCTGCATGTTTTAGATGTCTCCCTGCTCCAACACACCTGATTCTAATGAATGGGTCGTTATCAGGCTTCTAACACACACAATTCTAACTTTGTTCATTGTATTTAAATTAAAAATAAACAATAACAATCAGTAAATCTACTGTACAACCACCTTCCATCTTATATATTGGACTAATTTGTAATTAGTCCTGTACTGTAGTCCATGTTATTAGTCTAATTACATGTATGCTTGGGAATGTTGGGAATCAAACCCACAACCTTCGCGTAGGAGTTGGCCAGACTAACTACTAACTTATCCTGCCCAAAGAGAGGCAATATCAAAGTGATAATTTAATTCTAAATTTTAAAGCAGTTGGTACTGTACAGGAAGTGACGTGAGCAACTCTCTCATCCAAAATAAAGAGCGTTGGATAATTCGGAGTTTTGACCTCTAATCACCTGGTCCCAGTCACCCTTTTGTAGTTGTTCTCAGAGTAGACAGCCAGAAAGCTGACCCCAGAGCCTATGTTGACCAGCAGCAGAGGGTAGGGGTTGTGCAGCGCGTACGGCTTCTGGACGCAGCGCTCTGGATCCGTGGCGTTCTCAAAGAAGTAGCACTCTGAGGGTCCATGGGGAGACACCGCTGAGTCGATGTAGAGCACACCCCGCACCAGACAGTCCAGCTCATCTAGCTTGTGCAGCTGCAGGTCGGCAGTCTGTGCCAGGCAGAAAACACAGCGTTGCTCGAGGGGAGGTGGTCTGGAAAAGCAGTCCGCCAAAAAGAAGGAAATACAGAAGGGCCAATGTAGCGGGCTGGAAAAAAAAGACCTCTCATTAGAATTTAATGAGAGGTTTTTCTGCATTTCACATTAATCCCAGACAGAACCAAAGTGAAACATGGAAAGGGACAACGGGATGCACTTTAATGATCAACTAAAGCATTTGTACATCTTATTAAATAGTAGAAAACACTATTGTGTTGTATTGAAAAACATTTATTTAGTATGGCTTTTAATAAGCAGTAGTAGGGTGACAGTTATCCCTCTTTTTCTCTTGCTTTTATGTAACCTTATCTGATTTACCGTTTTCCATCCTTCATGTCTTCTATTGTTTTTATTTAATGTTGTTCATTTTTGGTTGATGTAAAGCACTTTGGATACATGTGGGTTGCTGTAAAGTGCTATATAAATGAATACATGTTGATTGATTGATTGCTATTGTGTATGACCTGCTCAACTATTGAAAAATGGACTTTGGATAAAAGCATCTGATAAATGCTGTAAAAACTGCATAACAACAACAAATAAAAAAGTAATTTATTTATTTATATATATATATATATAAAGTATTCATATATAGACACAATTTGTGTTGCCGGCGGCAATCATCGGTTTTGCGTTACTACTGCAGCAAATATATTAGTTACTTATTTGGGTGTATTCCAAGTATGGTATCAGATACTACAGTAATAACGTGTGCTGCCCTGGTTAATGTGAGCTACTCTCCTCTGACCAGCGTGTTAAGTAAACAAGCATCATGTCAACAGTGTCAAATAAACGTGCATCATGTCAACAGCAGACCCACCGTGCGGAAGTCAGACTCAAACTTGTACGCTCCCCCTCCGGTGGCACATAGGGTGGTGTGCAGGCTAGAGAAGTGCTTGCTGCGACCCATCTGCAGGAAGGCCGGCAGGTCGTGTGTTGGGAAGCGGATGAAGTGCAGGTTTCCAGTTCTCCCACACAGAGTCAGGTCCTGGAGCTCCAGGTGAACATCCCTGATGCCCGTCTCACCATAGGCGGTGTTGGAGGTCAGGTAACGGCGAATACTCTTGAGGTTTTCCACTTCCTCTTGCTCCTCCTCTGCTGTGATGTCTTTAGGTTCAAAATAGACTAGTTTCACAAGAGTGCCACCAATGTCCATCCCGAACCAGGGAAATGCTGATTTTGAAAGAAGAAATAAATGGAGGTCATTAATTTTATTTTTTATAATGAAGATATATCCACCTCATGCGTATGCTACATGCATACAGACATTGATGAGAAATAGGACACAGCCTACATATTTGTGTCCTTGCACGGCAAGCATAACGATACACCCTCAAAGCAATCGCAGTGTGAAGGCTACCGTATTGTAAACGCCATTTTGTTGCAAAATAGGGCCTGACTACACGCTGCCATTGAAGCTAATTTGAAGTCACCCAACTTTACAATAGCAAAGGCAAATTGCGATTGTCATAAGTTACTTATTGTCATCATTCATTGCCTGCAGCATATGAAAAATGAATCTCCGTATATGATTTACATTTTGTTTGTTTTATGAGACCGCCTTGCGCATTTGTAAACATACATGATCGGCTTCCAGAATATACACGACACCCGCTAGTACACTTACGTGGCCTGCTCTTTTTGAACGAGTCGAGCCGATTCCTCGTTGTCGGGTTGGATGTCTGGCGGTCGAATGTGACACTTGGCTCGGTCGTCGTAGTCTCAAGGTTCGGGTCATTTATGTGAGAACTGGGAATCTCCTTGTCGAAGCGTGGCTGCTTCGTGGGCGTTTCATCATTGTCGATGGCTCCATCGTCGCACTTATGGTCATTGCACTCCATTGAAATATATAACATATATATATATATCATATATTTCTGGGTTATGATTAAATGAACGGCAGTGGGTTCTGTTTAAAGTGCTGGACGCGATGAATAAATATTAGGCTGGCTGAGCCAATTACGTTGACTATAATGTGGCTATAGAGTCAGGGCGGGGGCAGACCTTGGAAGATGGAGGTCTTAGCCAATCAGAGGGCGATTAGTACTGTATACACAGTATACACAGTACATCAGTGACAAATTACAATGCAACAATTTTCTATTTTCGTTCGTTTTATTTGTTTTAATCGAATGCCATCAACATCGATAATAAAAGCATAGCTACCGGTACCCTTTTTTTGACATGCTGTGGAAACATGTAATATGAATGTATAGTAATATCCCCTTTTACAATGCACAAGAAAATGATTCACTGACTTCTTAACAATATAATATTTTCGGTAAAATAAAATGAAATTACCATAATCAATTGATACAATGTTTAATCAACAATTTGATTGGTATTTGATTATCACTTTAAAATAGCATATCCATACAGTATACACATTATACAAATACAGATAGGTATTGTGGTATTATTAGTTTAATGAAGGCTTAAGTTAATGTACATTATGCCTATGCTTTTCTCTAAACAGTGCAAGACAAGTGACAACCACATATCAACAGCCTCATCAATAAAGTGCTTATCAGACAAGTGAATATATTACTCCAAGGTAATCAGAGTTCCTTTATCAACCACACCATACACAATTTGTAGCAAGTAGCCTACATAAATCACCCGAAACCATAACCTGGCTGATATTTAGACTCCTAACTCATGAATAAGGGTCAATTACAATATGGTCTTTATTCATTATGGCTACATTTGAAGGATTCAAGATATTAAAACATTCAAGCTAATTGACAATCCCAGGAAGCAGTTCTCAAAGTATGTGTTGAAAGCTCATCAGCACAACTGAGCAACAATTTGAATAACCTTGTTTGATTATCCTTACTACAATGTTTGAATGTGGTTCATGGTTGTTTAATTTTTATGCTGTTATATTGAATTCATTTCATTTTAAGGGTTTGGCTAAATATAATTAAAGAAAGAGCTTGTTTCACTCTCACAGTGACTAGAGCAAGGCACCATCTCATGAATGTGCTTTTTATATATCCTCAAAAGCATAAGCTTCCCTTCCCTTCAATGCTTGAGCTTCCATGCCACCAGTAAAGCACAGGCCGCCACACCTGCAGCTACCAGAAAAAGCTTGGACGACGAGGCACATGTGTAGGGCTGCACCTTTTCCTCCTGTTGGTCCTCATGTTGGAAGCTCACACTGGAAGGGTTAACTACCGGCGCTGTGAAACCAGTGGCATTAATGGGCTCTCTGGTCAGCAGATTACATGATTGCCCATTGAAGATTTGAGCCTGTGGGCCCTCATTGTTGCCCACCACTTGCTCTGTGTCTCTGTCACCTTCACAGCTGTGGCAAGATAAGTTCAGAGACACAGAGGATGTGCTGTCGACTGAAATATGAGACACTTGGTTTAAGTTTCCCAGCATGCTCGGGGTTTGGCCGTGTTGGTTCTGGAAGTAAGGCAGTTCGGTCACCTGAACAGTGTGCCCCAAAACCTCCTGCTCACCCAGAGAGCTATTCAAGAGAGATTCATAGACATTCTCCTCAGGCTGGTTTTGGATGCCGTTCTCTTGATTTGACAAATAAGAAGCTGGGGCTAGAGCCGCAGCGTAGTATGATGGGACTCGGGATTCCTGGGAGGTAGACTCAGGTTTTGTCATGGGGTCACTCAGTTCTAGACGGCCAGAGCTACCTGAATAGGGAGCTTCTGAGGCTGACGTAGAAAAAGGCTGGACATTGTTGGGTTGGACACTAATGAGTGGCCCGGGTTTACTTTGACACACAGTGTCCTCTTCAAATACAGCAGGGTTTGCACCATGAGCTCCAACTGTGGTCACGGCAGGGATATGGTTTACAGGGACCTGGAAGGCAATTGTGAAGAGAGAGAGTGGTTAGCTTTACCTTTTATTTTGTAGGAAGAAAGGAAGTGAAAGATCTTTAGATTACAAACCATTCAGAGTATCATGGTATAATTTAAACACATAAAAAATGTTATATTTGTAGGATTTAAGTACTACTTGAGTACAATTTCTGAGAAATGCCATAGGTATCAGCTCACTGAATTAAATGTACGGTGAGCATATCTGTTCTGGTTTATAACCACTATCTCTATACATACGTGCATACATATGGACGACGTATATCGATTTATCGATTATAAGTGAGTGAGACGACGTTGAAGTCAAGTATGTTTCTAAATGGTGATAGAGCTAAAGCAATCAAAACAGTTGTGGCAATGCTGATTGGTTAAAGGCTGTATAGTAGTTATTAACCAGAGGTCTATGCCCAGTAGGAGGCAACAACTGTTCACACTTTTCAATGTAGTGTCCAGGTTACACCAGGCTACAGTGAATCTACCTCGCCTGTCAATCACATGAATGTGCTCATATACTGTAGCTACAACAAGTTTGTCAATTGCACTTGGCAATGGCAGACCAATGAGTTCCAGAGGGAGAGAGCAGAGGAGGGGGTGGTTGTTAATTTTCAAAATTGCACTCTTTCATTCTTTTTAGCTACTGTAGCTTGTTGGAACTCTCAAATGCAACCTATAGTACAGCAGAAAAAGTTATGGAAAGAAATAAAAAAAAGAGAAATGTACAATTGCTTTTTGAGATGTTAATAATGGGCAGAAAGCAATATTAACAGCTAGCACAATATCTAAACAGGCTGGAGAGTAAAACAATGTGTCTTGGCTTTATGATATTAAAGATATGCACAACTACAAAAGGTAATACAATGTGTCTTTTAAAATCACAATCTGGCCTAATTTTGAATGACAAATTATGAAGCAATCAATGTACTGTATGATGTTGACACGAACGGCAACACATTTGAATATATTACAACATTTGCATTCTACACTAACTTTCAGTGGAACAGTGTTACCTCACCTGTGTGGTGGCAGGCTGAGAGGTGTCCGCTGGCTGTAAAACAGCAGCCGTCACCATGTGCATTGTGTTCGTAGGAGTAGTGTCCTGCACAGGGAGCTTCATAGGGGTCAATATGGTGGACACAGATCCAGTTATGGTTGCTGTTAGGGTAGACTCAAGCTCCGATGAGGACGCTGTTTCAAATCTGTCAGCAGGCTCATGTTTAATCGCAGAGCTGGCTTCATCATGAATCTGAGCTGTGGCTGAGGCAACGTTTTCCACTAGGTGCTGGAAGGCAGGATCTCCTCCTTGTGGTGGCAACGGTGCATTAGCCTGATGAGGTGGGATTTCAGGAGAAGGAGGAGGTGTTTGGGGAGGGCACACCAGTCTGGCTCCAGGGGATTCTGGGGTCTGGAGTGGAAGATCAGGGTGAGGTGTGGATGACTTGGGGGCTGCCTTGTCAAGCTGAGCTTCTTGGTTTGGGGACACATGCTCTCCTGGTAGTCGCAGGGCCTGATGGTCTGGTTCAGCTGCTACCACAGGTGGTGGCGATATCGCTGCTTGGTTGTTTCCTACATTCTCTGCAACAGACAGAGGCTGATTGGCTGCTGGGGCCCGATGGACATGCACCGTGACCACAGTGGAGGGAGGGGAAACTGGACTGGATTCTACAAAACACCAAAAGTGTTACCATCTGACCTACAGCAAACACTGGAACATAGTCACGTCACACAACACCATACAGGTCAGGGAGCTTCACTGGTATTAAGAGAATGTGTAATGTATTTGAAAGACACCGGTCATGTGCATCTGTTCAGAAGTGCAAAAAAACTGGATGTTTAACCTTTTTCTACATGTACTTTCTTTCAACAGAGGGCTCTGGTGGTAATTTTGAGGCCAAAAACGAATTATGCTCAGCATTGCATGTAAATACAATATGTATTTACATAACACATACTGTACAGTATTTATACTATTTATTTATAAAACAAAGCACATACCAACCAGGTGATGCACATCGCTTGGTTGAATTATAAAGCCCAAATGTGCTTGACTGTCAACAGTTGACTCACGATTCAGGCCTGTCAGAGCATTGTACTCTGCTCTCATCTCATCTGCTATGTGAGGGTGTTCACACTGCTCCAATGCTGTGATGAACTGCTGTGGCCAGTTCTCCCTTTTCCGCAGACAGTCCAGAAGACACTGCATGGCCGACCAATTCCCTCTGGACTCTCTCTTGGCCTCTATTTCATCCTACAGATAACATGTATTGTGTAAACATATAGTAAACCAATAAAGGGCTAAATGATAACTTTTAATTGCATTTAACAACACAATAATGGAGGTCAATTGTATTTTGATGTAAATACAACTCATATCCACAGCTGCTATATTTAATGTGTATCTAGCTATCTGACAGATGATGAAGACATTGCGTTACAGTACTGTCAAAACACCTTGGATATTGCTGTTTGTAATGTCTCAAATAGCTCAAATCAAATGCTAATACATTCATTCAAATATGAACTAGACTGGACTCACCCTGTCGGAGTTAGTCAAGCAAGCCAAGTAGGGCATAATTTCTGATACTTTCATTGCGTTCACTAGCTGTGCCATGTTCCGTCGCACATAGCCATTGTAGAGTTTATCATTGGCATATGCCATCTTGGGAAATGATAAGAATATTTAGTTAGGGCACAAATGTGTTAGACATGATTCTGTTTATTTCACCATTATAGAGACCATAATACTAATTCAGGCACCATATGTTTAATAGCACAGGTTACCAAAAAGAAAATACAAATAAAAAAACACTGCAATGAAACATGGTGTGTGTGCAATTTGGTATTTTTAAAAGCATTAAAGTGTAACTGCACCTTAAAATTTGTTTTTTGTGAGTTTTTTAAACAAAGTAATATGACTGATCTGTGATGAGACACATCATGGTGTTTTTATAAAAATCTACATTTTATAGGCTGATAACAGAACTACGCGTCATATCCATTAAATCACTCCAGGACACGATACTACGAATCCTGTGTCCACGACATGGCCCGACAATGTTAACGTTCATGTTAATGGGGGTCCCCCTCTCAACCCCTCCCCTCACTCAACTCCTTCACACATATGTTGTAGTGGGTGGAGTCAGGCTCAGAGCTGGGGTACAGTTACACTTTTAATAGGTTTATGAAGACTTTTCTGCCACACAAATGTAGTCACACTGACCTTATTGAATAACATGAAAATGAAAGTGAAAGTTTGCCGAGAGAAAACATGGAGGAAAATGTCCCTTTTAATTTAGAGCGGGCATATATGATTGAACAGTGAATAGGCTACATGCTGTGTTTTTCTTAAACAATATCAATGTGATTGCAACCATTCTGGAATGCCTTGACTAGTAACTAATAATTAATGACCTCTACACTTGAGATGGCTACTTGGCGTACCCTGTGCAATCGAGCTATAGGGTCATATTAAATGAGCAATCATCTTTCAGGAATAGAATCTATGACGGCCTTGTGTATGACCACACATTAAACCCTTGTGTTTATTTTAAATGATCATGTAGTTGAGGCCAGTCCAGCTTCGGTCTGGCTGTCTGACTTCCAGTGCGGGTGAAAGGACACTGAAAATGACAGGACAAAAGTTATGCTTCTGTCATGCTTCAGTCATCACACGACACACTCAATCATGTAGCCTACAAACACATTAAATAAAACTAGAACCCTATTCAACCCTGACAGGAGAGGTGGGCAGGTGAGGAATAGAGACCTTGACACAAGGGCAGTTAACCAAAGCTGTGCCAAGACACTGCCCCCTAAATTCAACCGGTCCTGTGACCGATTCCTTAAAAGGCGCATTGTTGCACACGTTGGATCAGGTTTCAGGCATTAGAGATTTCTAAGTATTTAGACACAAACTTTATTGGCTGGGGGATCACAATTAATTTAATAAAGGCATTATATATTTAAGAGCGCAAGAGAAAATTACATCTCACAGATAAAATTGACTATAGTAAAATAACTTAATATCTTACAGTAGACTGTTAGACTAAAATATAGGCTACAGCATGGACAATGAAACTATTTTCTGGGAGGGGGTGCCCGGTGCTGGAATGCCGCCCCATTACTGGCGGGCATTGTACTGGGAGGTGGAAAAGTGACTTCAATCTCAAAGGATGTGCGATCTCTGTCTCTATACACTCACCTAGAGGCACTTAGGCCTAATTGGTGAAAACTAAATATAGACTCTTACAGCATACATTACATTCAGCTATTAAATTATTCAGAATGTTTAAACATGTTGGTGTTGCATCCTTCTCAAAGTTGGATAAACTGGGCCTTAATATTGTGGTGCATTTGCCCATATGCATATATAGGTTCGAAAACGTTTATCATCATGGAATTCATTCTCGCAAGTATGGATGCATCAAGAAATGTAGGCTCGCTTTCTGGATTTAGTGCAGCAAGTCAGCTAGCTCGTAGTACGTTTTGGTGCCGTTTCTGTTAAGTGGGCTAGGCATTCCCGTGTCTGTCTTGTATTTCCCTCAACATCGCTACACAGTTTGGAGGACCAGGACTGCCATAATAAAAAATAAATAAATATATAAAAGTATAAATAAATAAATAAATATAAAAATAATTGAAAAAAAATTATTTTTTGTATTAAAAAAGGCTATTTCTGTATTTTTACATGTATTTATTTATTTATTTGTGCATTTCTACATTTATTTA
>JAODUK010000015.1:5062109-5089614 GCA_027564635.1 Typhlichthys eigenmanni
GTGTGTTGGAGCAGGGAGACATCTAAAACATGCAGGGCTGCGGCTCTCTAGGACCAGGGTTGCCTACCCCTGGACTAGAATATAGAGGATAATCGTGGAACAAAAAAACCCTGACACCTCACTAAAAAACTACAACAACCATAACTGTCGTGGCGCACCTTTTCCGGTGTACGGTTACCACGGGATACCAATGGAAGCTACCAACCAGTTTTTCACAGTAATGGACGGTTTTGACATTTAAACGTGTTAAATCGTAATTCGCTTTCAGCGATCAGTACCAGATATATTCATTCTAGTCCGTCCTTGAAACTGGGTTCGTCTTTCAAGCGTTTTGTTAATAGCTTCATTGCATTATAGGTTAAACTAGTTGGATACAGTAACGTATAGTAAAGGCTAATGTAAGGCTCTGTGAAAGTAATGTACGGAACGGTACATTAAAGTACAGCTTAGTAGGCTACTGTACCGTACAGTATTGTAACTTTACCGTATTCGACAGCATAACACTATAAGGTCTCATTATTAGCCACCATGTTCATCTACCTAAGCAAGAAGGTGAGTCCCAACACAAACACCCGTCAACAAACGTAGGCCTAATACGTAACATTCATTAGATATGCATGCCTGCTATACTGAGCTATCTGCAAACTCTTCATTATAGATCGCCATTCCCAACAATATAAATCTGAAATGTGTGTCGTGGAATAAAGATCAAGGCTTTATCGCCTGCGGCGGGGAGGATGGCCTCCTTAGAGTTCTCAAACTTGAGACTCAATCCGGTGAGTATTGAGACCATAGATAGACTATATAAAGATTGAGACTGGGGGATCATTCGAATCTGTAATTTGCTTTTAAACGTTTGCTCCTCACACAAATCATCTTGAGAAAACATATAATCAACCTGATTAATTCAAATTGGAAAATGTAGCGTATTCCTGTGTTTGGTCAGTCTAATGACACTGCACATACGTTTTAGTCGCTGTTACATAATGACCATGTGGTTCAGATTCCATGGCTTGATAAAGGGGTCAGTGGCTCAAAGTAATCTTTCTAAAACTCTTCTCTTTGTTGGCTTGGTGCCTCACAATTCAGTATGAAACTGGTACTCCCAGTGCCTTGCCCTTGTGGCATAATGATCATCCTATTATTGTATGATTTAGCCACTTAAGTTTATGTTAGAACTCAGTTATGTACAGAACTCATATCAGAATTGCATTCATGCTGTGATTGTCAACAAATATCACTGACACTTAAGTTGAAATGTTACAGTCAGGATTAAAACACATACTGTAAGTCCATAACAGTCTCGGGTTCACCCATTGGTTGCTCTTTCAACCATTTTTACTGGTGTGTGGCAATGTGCTCTTCACAGATGACGGTAAACTTAAAGGACTTGCTGCGCCCAGTAATCTGTCTATGAACCAGACTCTTGAGGGTCACAGTGGTAAGTGTCACAGTTAACAATTGTTGTTGTAATAGCTTGCTTGCCTTGAATGCTTTGCCAATAGTTGTCAGTCAATACATTTGCAGACAATATCCATGTGAGGTTGAGTTTCCAAAACACTATATATATATTAATATATATATATATATATACATACATACTCTCTGGCACCAATAACTAATCACCTTGATATTACCTGGACACTGCGTTAGCCAGTGATTCTTCTGTATTGAGCAGAACATCTGACTCCTAGACTTGTGTGCAAAGCGGATCATATCATTAAGGCTTATCTTGCAGTATCAGGATTGTTTTACTAGTTGAAGAGACTTTATTCATCGTCATCATAAAATTGCTGCTGAAGCTGATGCAGCCATATATATAATACATTATCATTTTATAATATTTTAATGACCCCACGGTAACTGAGAATACAAGTTTCCAGAAAGCACAAGGGTGCTATTAAGCTTCAGTTTGCTGTAAACACACAGTATGCACGTGTCACTACACTACTATTGCACAGGTGCAGTGCAAGTTGTAACATGGAACGAACAGTACCAAAAGCTGACAACCAGCGACCAGAATGGACTAATCATCGTGTGGATGCTCTACAAAGGTATAGTTGGTCAGACAGTCATAATACAGAAACATTAGGCCACAGCGGCCGTTGGATTTCCCATTGTTGACTTTCCCAAGGCTCCTGGTTCGAGGAGATGATCAACAACAGGAACAAATCTGTGGTGAGGAGCATGAGTTGGAATGCAGACGGTCAGAAGATTTGTATTGTATACGAAGATGGGGCTGTTATTGTGGGATCTGTTGACGGTACAGTATGCTACGTTGTTTGGAGTAGAACCTAAGCACTATTAATTAAAGCCTTTTCCAAATGTAGTTCATATACGGAATTTGCATGTAGTGTCACTGTGTTACATGTTAAAGCACGTGATTGGACGAAACACATGCACACAATAACATACAGTACATGTCCCCATTAGTCTCTGTTGTGTGCATGGTACCACAGAGACCCACCTTTGCATAGATCTGGCCTCCGCTGCCAAATATTACAGAAGGATTATTAAGAGGATTTGTCATATCCCATATTTGGACAAAGACCTTCAGTGTTTTGTTATGTTCTTGCATGAACAATGACCTTGGAGTGATAAGCAATCTGTTGCTGTAGGTAACCGGATCTGGGGGAAAGAGCTTAAGGGAATTCAGCTTGCTCATGTGGCATGGTCTCCAGACAGCAAGATCCTCCTCTTTGGCATGGCCAGCGGGGAAGTGCATATCTACGACAATCAAGGAAACTTCATAGTGAGTGTGTTCAGCCATATAAGGTCAAAAAGTGCGACAACAGATGCCCTTCAGTGTGGCCGTTGCCTGCGATGGTTAAAGTTAAAGATTGCCGACATTCCAGATGAAGATGAACATCAGCTGTCTTAGCAATGTGACTGGAGCCGTCAGCATCGCAGGGATCCACTGGTACCCAGGCACAGAGGGCTACATTGAAGCGGGATGCCCGTGTCTGGCCATATGTTTTGACAACGGACGATGCCAGATCATGCGCTGTGAGAATGACGACAGTACGTAAAACGAGCCATGCCAACGCTGCACGGGTGTTTCCTATTTGAAGGTCAAATATGACTAAACTGTCATCTCTGCTGCCATCGCTCCCAGACCCAGTGTACATAGACACTCTGATGAATGTGGTGAGCATCCAGTGGAACCATTGTGGCAGTGTGTTGGCAGTGGCAGGTTCCCTGCGAGCTTCCAGTTCGGACAAAGAGGTCAATGTGGTGCAGTTCTACACACCGTTTGGAGAGGTGAGGCCAATGTTCTAGTTGGCTTTAACACCTAGAGGGAACCAGGTGGTTCCAGATATGTAGAAGAAAGTCTGTGTCCTTCCCTGTTCACGTCAACTCTCCAATGAGTAATACGAGTAGTAAAAGCAACGTATAATAATGCGTTACGCTCTTCACCTTTTCCTTTCTGGCCAGCATCAAAGAACTCTGAAAGTTCCTGGGAAGCAGATGACAGCGGCTGCCTGGGAGGGGGGGGGTCTTCGCATCAGTCTGGCAGTAGACTCATACATTTACTTTGCCAACATAAGACCAGATTACAAGGTAGATGCTAACAGTTTGGACTGTTTTCACTTCTTTTAGTATACATGAAATACCTGAAATGCTGTGATACAATTAGAAAAAATATAAAAATAGATTAAATACACGATTCAAAATATTATTTCACCGACCTCCACTAAAAGCATCTGGGGACCCCTCAATTTGACAAAAAGTGTTGCAATAAGCCGCTCTTCTCTCTCTCGCTCTCCTCTGCAGTGGGGCTACTGCTCCAGTACGGTGGTCTACGCCTACACGAAGCCAGATCGCCATGACTACTGCGTGGTATTCTGGGACACCAAGAACAACGAGAAGTTCATCAAGTATGTTAAAAGTCTGATCTCCATCAACACCACAGGGGACCTTTGTATCCTGGCCACCAAGTCAGATGAGACCCAGCCTCAGGTATACACACACACACACACACACACACACGCACACACGCACACACACACACACACACGGCATGCTCACACACACACATGCACGCACACATTCAGGATAGAGCACCTCTTCTGGGGTGGAGTTTCACCAGTTGTTGGTGTCGTCACTTAAGTTTGTATACACTATACAGTACAGTATTGTGTAAAAGATTGGTTAGCCGTGATGGCAAGAGGGTGTGTAATTTGATGTGTGTGTGTGTGTGTGTGACACACAACGATAACAAAAACACCTGTGTAGTTTCCCGGCAGTGTCGCTTTAGACACATACAGCCGCTGTAACGTATGGATCACAGTGGCCACACAAATGATTCTCTGCATGTCCTGTCTTCATAATACATTGCTCCAAAGGAGGACGCTGAGGTAGAGTCTGGGAGTCATGCGATGGTAATGCACAAATACATTCAAATCATACCCATTGTGATGGACCTTTTATTAAGACTTTTTCATTCGGGATAACGCTGCTTTAATGTGTTTTGCAGTATGCGCTGGTTCTGTGTAACTCCATCGGGACTCCGCTGGATTCAAAGTACATTGACATCGGTGAGATTTTAAGCTAGCTACACCTACCAAACATGCACCTTCCTTAGTAAGGTAGTCAAGAGAATATGCCAGCCACTCGCTAGGTACTCAGAGCTGGACTCTGCAACAGTTGGCATCCGACCTGTACAATGTTCAAAGAGCCTTTTTGCCAAAACGTTGGTGTATTCTTGTAAGCCACCTCCGCAGTGTTTCAGCCTGTCGACAGTTGGGAGGGAGGTAGTCGTCTGGAGTTCCCACCCTCTACAATTAAAGCTTTCATGGGCCCACCACATCCTACAGTATGTAGACACTGTGCTGGGCATCTCACAGACATTCTGCATTCCGTTTCTGCATGAAACGACCGACCTGCTGGTGAAATGTTTGCTCTGGACCACAGGCAAAGAAAGTAGAGAGTTGTAGATCTGTGGGGAATAGTGGTCTCAAGGGCTTCTGTGTAATGCAGCACGGGCGCCGACTCTTGTGGGTTTCTTAGCCGGGCCATTCATAGGTTTCCCTTAGGTGGAGATGGGTAAACTGACTCAGGACAAATAGGACAGTTTCATCACATTCCTCCAAAGCGCTGAGGCTAGAAATACAATTGTGTACAGTGTTCAGAATCAGGAGGTCTTCCATCTTGAAACTGAAATGTTGACGTTCTATTGTCTGCGCCCTTAGAGCCGCTGTTTGTCACCATGACCAAGACGCACGTGATCGCTGCGTCGAAAGAGGCGTTCTACATGTGGCAGTACCGCGTGGCAAAGAAACTGACTGCTCTGGAGATCAACCAAGTCACCAGGACAAGGAAGGAGGGAAGAGAGAGGTGAGCAGCTCATGGAAAATGACACACGGACAAGATATCCATTAGGCGGGGTCCCTCCAGTTAAAAGGTGGAGTCAGTGTTCCCCCTATGGTCTCTTCCCATTTCAGTGTAGGTTGTTTGCATTGACAGTACCATGAAAAAGGCCCATTCACGACATGAAATAAAATAGCAGGGATGTTCCAGACAGGGCAGCTCTAGGCGAGACCCAGTGTTCTGCCACAAGTGTTGAAAGATTATCTCTGTCTGTCTGTTTCCTAGGGTTTATCATATTGACAGCTCTCCATCAGGCACAGGTGCCAATGAGGGTGCTCTGGACTTTACAAAAGCCTTCACAGTGAGTGAGAGAGAGAGACCATTAAGTGTGTCTGTAAACCACTGGAAATCTGCTCAGCTATTTGCATTGTTAAATTACGTCGCTCAATGTCTCTCCTAATCATGTTACAGGCAACTCGAGACCCCATATGTTGCATCACAGCAACAGATAAGACTCTGATTGTGGTGCGTACTGGAGCTCCCTGTCTTTTGTTAGAAAGTTATGGCTCAGAGGTGAATAGTTTGTCATACGTGTGTGTGTGTGTGTGTTTGTGTGTAGGGTCGTGAGTCAGGTAGCATTCACAGATACAGCCTTCCTAGTGTTGTCCTGGTCCAGAAGTACACACTGAACAACAGAGCTCATCACCTCTTAGTAAACTGCAACTCCAGGCAAGAATTGATTGAGAAAATTATAATATAGACGATACTAATATTATTATACTGTAAATATACTGTATATCACACAATGATGATGCTTCCCTTGGTTTTTAGATAAGCCTCTTGAAATTATTCAGGCAACTTTTTTTGTTCTTTCAAATGAAATATATAGAATAAACTCTAATGGGAAAGCTACAGAAACATGTAAACAGATGAATAAATGAAAATATATGTGTACATTCTCTGTTTAGACTTTTCATGAATAAGGAAAAATCAATTTACAAAAGAGATATTCTGTGTGAACCACGTTGCATTCGTCTTCAGCCGTCTAGCCATCATTGACATCTCTGGGGTGCTGACGCTGTTGGACCTGGAGACACGTAACTCCTCTGCAGACAGCTCAGGGAGCCAGGCTGCCTCTGGAGATCCATCCAAGTTTGAGCGCAAGGATGTCTGGGACATGAAGTGGGCGAATGACAACCCTGACTTGTTTTCAATGATGGAGAAGACCAGGATGTATGTCTTCAGAAACTTGGATCCAGAGGTGACAAATAACCATAGTGTTGCTTTTTAATAGAGGTTAATGTGGGATCACTGTTGGAATATTCACATATGCGTTTGACCCTTGAAACCAGGAACCCATTCAGACATCTGGCTACATTTGCAATTTTGAAGATCTGGAAATCAAATCCGTCCTGCTTGATGAAATCATGAAGGTAACCTGTGATTAAGAAATGAGAATTGGGTACTTATAATTTACTTATAAAGAATCAATAATACAGAGTTTTGGATCTAATAGAAGAGGATCAAAAGCTCCTTCTCTCTGATGTTTATATATATATTTTGTATCCCAACCACCTATTCAATTGAAATAAAAATTTTTTTTTTAGTTAGTTAGTTCTTTTTAGAATAAAAAAATACATTAAAAGTTAAATGAATCGTAACAGAAATGGAAACACTTAGCATGATAAGGTACCGCTGTATCGTATCCATAAATTGTCTCCTGGCCGTATAACTAAATTAGATGTAGTTTACATAATGGATATCCCAGAGAGATGTAATGAATTCCTCTAACGAAACACTCAGCTATGAGGGTTTGTCTTACAGGATCCAGAGAAGCCTAACAAAGACTACCTCATCAATTTTGAGATCCGTTCCCTGAGAGACAGCCGTGCACTGATTGAGAAAGTGGGCATTGAGGATGCATCGCAATTCATTGAGGATAATCCTCACCCCAGACTTTGGTAAAGGGATGCAGCGAATTTTACACATTTGGCAGGAATGTAAGAGTCCCTCTTGCTGTTATATCCTGGTAAAACCATAAAAGGAATCCTTACAGTGGCGCCACAGAATATTCCACAATTACAGTAAGGCTTTTAGTTGAAAGAGCTTTTTGGCAGCTGTGTCAGTTTTCACAGCATCCCTCAAAATATGGTAGCATTTATCCATACCCCATGGTTGGCTGGTTGGCACTTAACATGTCACAGGTTGAGACAAATGCTTTGCTTGCAAATGGTCTTTTATTTAAAGAATTGACTGCACTGCACGCAAAAGCATTGGAGCTTACATCTTATTTTGACGAATACGTAAGATTTACTTCCTCTAATTTGATATATTTAAAAGAATTTGCTTCACAGAATAATTTTAAATGTAGATGTAAGGCTTTGAAGATATGATATATGCAAACTATACAATATATACACAAGATAATGATATACAATAGTAAACCTTTGGTAAACTAGTGGTAGCAACCAACCAACCCATCTTGCTCTTCTCTGGCTTGCAGGCGTTTGCTTGCCGAGGCGGCCCTGCAGAAGCTGGACCTGAAGACAGCCGAGCAGGCCTTCGTCCGCTGTAAAGACTACCAGGGCATCGAGTTTGTCAAGCGACTGGGCAACCTGCAGAGTGAGGCCATGAAGCAGGCCGAGGTGGCAGCCTATTTCAGTCGCTTTGAGGAGGCCGAGCGAATGTACCTGGACATGGATCGCAGGTAGCACGCATAGTAATGTCGGAAGGAAACGTGTCATAGTCACAATAACACCCTAATCACCCTTTATCTCTTTTATTAGGGACCTCGCAATAAGCCTCAGAATCAAGCTTGGGGACTGGTTCCGTGTGCTCCAGCTCCTGAAGACAGGCTCTGGGGACAGTGACGATGCACTGTTGGAGCAGGCATATAATGCCATCGGCGACTACTTTGCCGACAGACAGATGTGGTACATGGATGTGTTCTCCTCCTTTTTGCTAAATGAAGAACATGTTTCACCCTATAAGGGATAGCTTATTAAACTGCCATTTTAAACACTGCATGACTTCAACGTCATTGCACTTGGCCACCCCCACTGGTCATTGATTGGTCCGCCATCCAGGCTGTGGTTTACATCCAGACTGTACTCTCATGTATTCATTCTGTATTAAGGGTGAATGCAGTGCAGTACTACCTTCAAGGGCGAAACCAAGAGAGGTTGGCAGAGTGTTATTACATGCTAGAGGACTATGACGGCCTAGAGAGGCTGACCACCACCCTACCAGAGAATCACAAACTGCTACTGGTGAGCTAGCGAATGACCAGGCCAGTCTATGTTTGCCTACCAGTCTGTCTGCCTGCCTGTCTCACCTATTCCTTTATTGTTTCACTTAACCTGACAGGACGTTGGCCAGATGTTTGCCACCGTGGGCATGTGTGAGCAGGCTGTCAGTGCCTACCTGAGGTGTAACCAGCCCAAAGCTGCCGTCGACACCTGTGTCCAGTTGAACCAGGTGAGAGATGTCCCTATTTGGCTTTTGCTGTCCTTTGGCCGTCCACTGGCAAATAGATAGTAGCCCTGTGTTCACTGATAGCTCCATAAAATAAGCGTATTGTTTAATAAGAAAGATAAGATAAGATGTGAACACTATGGTCAAACATAATTCTGTCCAAACTTTTTGGTCTTTGACATCTTTGACATGTGTCTTGGTCCCAGCTGGTACTATTACATGCCAGTATTACTGTAATCAACCTGCTGTAATGGCCTTATTAACACCCCTGCATGCAGTTTGCCATGCTGAGATAATGTGATGTTTTTCGACAACAAAATTAAAGGGATGCATTGTATAGCCGTCACCTAAATTGTGGACCTTTCTGCAAATTCTTCCTGTTGACCGTTTACGCAACGTAAATCCATTGTCGACTTGAAATACCCAAAACCATCTTCTCATGCTATTCAGATGTGCTTCATCGGTAGAATGACACATCTTTGACATTATATAAAGACATAAGCTGAGGTGTGGTAGTGTTGTTTTGTATTTACATTTTCATTTAACCTTATTTTCTCACTCTTGCAGTGGAACAAAGCGGTGGAGTTGGCCAAGGACCACAATATGAAAGAGATCAAATCTCTTCTTGCTAAATACGCATCTCATCTGCTGGAGAAGAACAAAACTCTGGAGGCCGTGGAGTTGTACCGGAAAGCCCACCATTTTCTTGATGCAGCCAAACTCATGTTTAAGGTAGACACTAGCATTAACATTCTTTGAGTTATTCAGAACAGGCAGCTTTGAAAATGTTAATATTGATTATCTGGCCACATAATATAGTATTTACTTGATTACTTCTAATATGAGATCTACTGGTACTTGAATGAAATACTAACTAATAAAAAACATGTTTCACTAATTCTGGCTCTGGGCACATTTTATGCTACCTACTGCTACTAATAATGGTAATGCTTACTCTATACTTACTTAAACAGACATGAACTCATTCTTAAACTAATACTTAAATATAAAAAGTAGAAATATGAATGATACAGAACTGTGTTGAATGAATGTGTTTCAGATAGCAGATGATGAGGCTAAGAAGAGGGCAAGGCCGTTGAGGGTGAAGAAGCTGTATGTGTTGGCAGCACTCCTGGTTGAAAACCACCATGGGCAGGTTAAGATGTCACAACAGAGCAAAGCCAAAGGGAAAACGTCAGAGGTGGGTGGAGTCATACATGTTCCATAGATGACTTTCACAATTAGAATGTTTCCATTGAAAATACCTACCTCTCTTCTTTAAATAATGGTTTGGAAAACAGTGATAGATCATGCTTTCTAACTTATCAGATTTAACACTTTCACATATTAGAAACTGTGATTATTTTTGAAAATAACATTTACAAAAGTTCAGATATTGCTGGTATGTTTTGCAGTTCAAAATGTAAACTACAACTGTGGTTCTTACTTTCTGCCAGTAGGGGTCAGCCTAGTCCCATGATGTGTTGAAAGGTGAACAACTCCACCATTCTCAAAATACCAGTGACATTGTTCTTGTTCAGGGCCCTCATTTACGCAAATATCCAACAGACATTTGCGTAAGCCAATGCGTACGATCATTTCTATGCAAAGCATGTGATTTATGTATTTTTTTGTATTTATACTTGAGAATGTGCGTAAATCTTGTGGTAGAAAAGTCAAACTGCTAATTAAATACCATCCACCAAATGGAGAAGGGATTGACGGTACTAGAACAAATCATAAACTGATGAAAAAAAGTGTAAATGATTTGATTTGTTTATTCTTGTATTTATTTTCTAGACACTTAGCTACTAATAATTATCTCGGGATACTACTGAATTCATAAACATGAAACTATTTAAGTGAACTATTAAATGTTCTTTTCAGCTTGCAGAAGTTGCTGGTAATAATAAATTGTAAAAAATATCTCTCTCTCCTTGGTACCAAGCCCTGCTCCCTTTCTCAGAGTTCCAGTGAGTTTTTAGTGAGATTTGTAATTAATTAGTTTTTAAATGATTTGCATTTTAATGTGGGCCATGTTAGTAGCAGTATGTCTAAAACAATAGTTTATTGTTTGTGCAGTTATCGACCATTACAGAAAGTTCTACACTACAGTAAAGTGATGTCATTTGAGCAGTTTGCTCATGTTTTCTTCCTGCTATATGTGCGGCAAAATGTATGGTGTTGTTATGTAATTTCATCATTAGTTGTTACTCATAGATAACCTCCAAAATGTATGCTTGCTTTGTTTACACTTCAGTGATCAAAAGCTATATTTCTTCTTCCCAAAAGTTTTCTTTGATATCTTCATGTTGGCGGACAGAAATTATTTCTTAGAGCTTTAAGGTTTGTGGTCATTTAGGGCTTTTCATTATGTAAATGCACTCTCATAGCACTTTAGAACGTGTCTGATTTATCAAGTCAAACTGCAAGCGTGCGAAAGTCAAGTGTACGAGCGATTGATAAATGCCACATTTTTGGTAATTACAAACATTTTGCCTTGTACGCATGAATTTTAGAAGCGTTTCCACGCAACAGTAATAAATGGTTTGCTCTTTGTGTGTGTGTGTGTGTGTGTGTGTGCGTGCGTGCGTGCGTGCGTGTGTGCGTGCGTGTGCGTGTGTAGGCAACACATGCTCTTGCTGGTCTCCTTGAGGAGAACGTGACCATGCTAGACAACCGCATATTGGACAATGCCTGGCGTGGTGCAGAAGCCTATCACTTCTTCCTGCTGGCTCAGAGACAGCTGTTTGTAGGCCAAACAGAAAATGCAATGCGGACAGGTACCCACTCCATTAATAATTCATACAGTGACACTACTTTTTCAAGGTCAGCAGAATAATGTTTTTTTATTTTATTTTATATACTGTATATACTAGGAGTAATGTACCACTGTATACTGTACTAGCTCGTATAGTATTATTCACTTTACAGTATAGGCTATTAGTGAATTTAAACTGAAATGTCTTAAGTGGTGTTTCTTTTTATTTGCTGACATACAGTGAAGGACAACCTACATTATAATTACAATTGAAGTGACTATGGTTGTCACATGACGTCTTGTGTTTTGTTATATTATTCTGTTATATGTATTTATAACAATAATAATATAATAACACACATAATGAATGTGTTGGCTTGTCTACACGTTCAGCTACTTTAGCTGGTAAGCAATTGTTTTATGACAATGTTTATTAAGACCACTGCTTTAGATGTGTGTAGAAACTACTGTCTGAAAATGGCATTAATAGCTCACTGTAGCTGCAAAAGCTAAGTGCAGGTGTGTTCATTAACAGCCCTGCACCTCCGTGACTACGAAGACATCATCCCAGCGGTGGAGATCTACTCCTTGCTGGCCATTTGCTCCGCAGCCAACCACGCCTTCAGCACGTGCTCACGGGCCTTCATCAAGTTGGAGTCCCTGGAGAGCTTGGAACCAGAGCAGAGGCAGCTGTACGAGGACCTAGCCTTGGAGATCTTTACCAAACACATGCCCAAAGACATCCGCATGGTGGAACTGGACAGTGCAGAGGAAAGGTGAGAGCTTCACATGGAATGTTACAGTGTAAGCTCTGAGCCTGACTCCACCCACTGCATCATTTAGAAACATGCTAAACTGTAGTCAAGTGGCTGATGCATGGGCTAGCATGAACAACATTATTTGAATTTGATGACAAAGTGTTCCAAAAGTACACTCGTAAGTCATCAAGGGCCTTGGGCGATTTTAAACGGATGTTGCGTAGAGCCATTATCAACCCATAAAATGCATATTTGTATATAAATGTGAGTTCTGTTAGTATTAACACTAGCATTTCATTCATTTTGTTTCCGTTTATTTGTCAGGGACAGTACAATATACATGGTAACATTTTACATATACACAGGTCGCAATAAACTGGAACAGATGTGTTGCATGTAGGGTTTAAAGCCTTGTCCTTGGTTATACTTTTCAAGTTATAACAGTCATTTAAAATAATCAATAATGTTAATAATAATAATAATATCAATGTCAAGAATAAAGTACAGTGGTATCTCATCACAGTTCTGTCCTGTTATGTAGTTTACAGCTGTCATGTTAATTTCTGGTAGATTTGATCCATCTTAAATCCTATGCACTAATTTGATAACGTTCTTCCTTTGGTTCAGCTCAGAGGGAAGGTCACCAACATGTACTGTGACAGGACGGGCGATACCAGAGTTCCAGTTGTGGAGATGCAGTGTGTGCAAACACTGTACCCTGGAGCAGGAGATCGGCAACTATAGATTCTGTCCACTGTGTCACAGTCCTGTGGTATAAAGCAGCAAGCAGCCTCACTCAAAGTTCCTCTTTTACATTTCAGCTGCATTTATGTAATGTACTATTTGAAGTATATCCATACTGATGTTAAAAGTGTGTATGTCCCCATTTTTTGTGTGCTTTTTTTTGGTAATGTCTGATTAAGTGTTAAATAGACCTTGAAACTTCCTGCACTGTGTATGGACTATATATAAATGTGAAGTCCTTTGGACTTATCTGCCCCCCAGTGGCCAGAAATGTACATTATTCCTTAAAAGCAGGCATGTAAATACTGAAGCTCTGTCTATGATTAGATCTCCTAATATTTGAAGTTCTAAAATGCTAAACATTGATGTATATTACTGAATATGGCAGTTGGAATGCTTTTTTTGTCTGATATGTATGGTCAGCTATGAAATCAGTTTCCTGGTTCAATCAAATGTGACCTGGACCCAGTGGGAAAGCATTCCGTTTTTCTTTTCAACATCCGTGTTGGATTATGTAAATAAACAAACTTTTTAGGAGAGCACATGTTGTTTCCTGATCAGTACTATTTTAGCAGTAATGGTGTTACATTCATACAACATACTCCAATAATGAGAAAATTATTTAATGAAAAACCAGTACCTATTATTAGTATTTGACCATAAACCTATTCAAGAATGCATAATTTGTCTGAAAAATATCAGTTGTTCTCTGGAAAAACTATATTTACTTGTTTAAACAAACAAAAAGAGTTAAGGACAGTCTGGGAAGTGTGCTAGTGTGTGTCTGTAATCAGATCGCTGGACACCAATTGATTGTATAGCCCGCGTGGATAAACTCAATCTCTAGTGGGAGGAATATGAATAGCCTAATGCTAATGATATGTTATGCGGCAGGATGAATCCATAGTTTGAATGATCAAAGTAGACGTTTGTGTGTTCTTTTTTATAACATGGATCAACTGCTAGGATTGCATCCTTGCTATTGTGTGTGTCTTTTGATTGCACTAAACTAAATGTAAATGTTTGGATATAGGTCTATGAAGGCAAAAGCCCTTTTTAAACAAATTCCCAATACAATAAACATGCTGTTTGTTGTTGCAGTGTATCACAGCTGGCTGTCTTTTCAAATAAAACAAGTATAATGTTAAAATCTACAAATGGGTAGCAACTGAATTAGAACAATAATGGGTATACCTTTTTGTTTGGTATAAAGATGCACACAGCTGCAAATACAGATACTGATATCAGAAGGTCACAGGTCTATGGGAGCTATGACATTACAGCCCTATGATTTATTAATTAGACTATATTAATTTGTAGCAGAAGATAGAATTTAATAGCAGTTGTAAATTGTAGCAGGTCACTACGTGCACTTTGTAGACAAACATTACACTGTTGTGATGCCATTCATGTTCTCTGCCATAATAAAACAGGAGGCATGTGAGAACGGAAATTGTGTGTGCGTACTGTGCACTTGACCACATAGGCATATGTGAGTGTTCCATCCATGACGTGATCAAAGAGTATTCCTACAGATAAACACACAACAGAACGCTACTCAAAATCAGTGTCCTATATAAGAGCAAGTTACTAGTAATAAGTTACTATTTACTTATTACTCCATTAAAAAGTTATTATATTACTTATTACTGAGTATTAAAAGTAATTAATTAAGTTACAAGTTACATTTCTATATTACTTTCACAATCACTACCCTGTCTCGCCCCTTCTGAAAAATGACAACCTGTGTAGCCAGCTCATTATAGAATTGAATCCTCTTTATTGGAACAATAATGACCCTTAGGAGTCAACCATCAGCCAAAGTGAAAACATTGCATCCTCTCAAACCAGATGATTGGACAGGCTGGGTCAATTAGCCTACAAGATTTCTGGCTAGGACCAGAAATCTTGTTGTTGTAATGCATTAATGCAGCATTACTTGGATTATTAATTCTAATAGTATTACCATTTGGAAATAGTAATTAGTTACATGACTAGTTACTGAAAAAAGTAATAAAATTACAGTAACTAGTTACTGCCCAACACTGTTTAGGAGTGGTCAGGTCACAGGCTGACATTAATCCAAAATAAATTAGTGTACAATTGCTGCCTGATTCCATCATTAGAATACATAATTTATTGATTTAAAAAAGTCTTAAATTAATTATGTAATGCATCAAACATATGCAGACATTGTTTTGTCTTCTCAGACTGTCGTTGACATTATTTCCAACCTAATATAGAACAATATCGCCCTCTGCTGGTTATTGTTTAGAATTATGTTTAGTGATTTTAGACTGAATTTCCTTAGTGATGCTGTTTAGCTATAGACTACATTTAGATTTAGATACAAGTAAAATAAAATGTAGAATTTACATAAAAGGTGTGATCACATCATGATCAATCAATCTGACATTGTAATCCAACAGTCTCCAGTGTTAAAAAGGCTCATCATGCATAACACAGACTGCCCTAAAAAACAGGTGTTCCTGCACATTTATGTGATTATATTCTCTCTGTACAGGAAGAATGAAAGTGATAACCATAATTGTATATAAACAATGCACTGTTTCACTTCAAAGATTAAAGAGAAAAAAAAAAAATCCACCAATAATGTGATGTCTACCTTTAACTGTGTGTGTACGATACAGGGATATTTTGTAGAATGAAGGTTAAAGTGAATTTCTTTTCATTGTGTTCAACATGCTGTCTACTAAAACTGTAAAGTAAAAGAGATTGAGTGTGGGTTAGTTACCCTATTGCCTAGTCTATTACATGTATGTTGTCATCAAAATGTGTCACTTTGCAGATTCCATTTGCAGTCCACAAAACAATGCAATAATTTGAGAAGTACATCTTTAAATAAATCAATGTTGGTCTTGAGGCTGGCTCATCTGACTAGTCTTAGTAAGCAGGTTAAAAGTCAGCCAACTGTTTTGATTGCATGTGTGCCTTATAGAAAACAAAGTTACAGACCAGAATTCAAAATCATTAGATTCTTTTATTGATTTAAATTAACAAACACTGCTATACATATTGCTGTTTTTTATTCGTTTTAAATCATTTTTAACAGATAAAGCATTTGTAAAATAAGTGATAGTACTTGGAAACAGGCAACAGACAGTAGATGACATATACAGTAGGAGATCTATAGCCAATGGCTTTCCTATGTTTCACGGGGTCCAAAAAACTTCAACATACAAACTGACTCTCCACAATAATATTTTTGGTATCCGATGCAAGTCGTCTTTTTTTGTTGTCGTAAATGCAGAATGGACATTCCCGTTTGCATCCACATGATACCATAACCAGTGACTTAATCCAGACATCATCAAAGATAAATAGACGCTCCTTCCAATCATTACAACAGCAGCACTTAAAACAGAAACAAATGTCAAAGTCCATTTGCTGCATCCAGCACAACAAAGGTCTTCCGGACCCATTCTCACTTCCATAGATTACAAAAAATGTATATCAGAGGTTATGATACCCCTTGACCCCTGACTTCATTCTTAAGGAATGTCTTAAGTAAACAAATAAGTACTTTTCTCAGTTCTCACTTCTCAGTGCTTAGTTTTAAAATCCTCATCCCTTTATTCTCAAATTTAAAAATAGAAGTGCTAACTGAAACTTCTTTACAAATACTGAGTCGTCACCTCAGACTGTTTCCCCTAAATTCTCAGGCCAGCCATAGAGTCTAAATCTAAACCTGCTTAAACCTTTACAGTTGGTAAACGATTGATTAGTTTCCTTGTCTGGACATTTTCTTTAGGCCATTAGGGCTTTCACTATAGTGACAAAGTCTCTACCAAGTACCTAGGAGGTGGCATGTTAGTACAACCACAGACTTGCATGTGTGTTAACATACTGATTTATAAACAGCAAGTGTAATCACGGTTGACATAATTGTCAGCTAGCAAACACTCAGACCACACATGAACAAAATGATGTGTGTAAAACAAACCTTTTTGGCTTCTGAAACCTGAACTGCATGCCGTCAGAGGCAAGATGCGAAGGGCGAGACCCTGATAAGTACAATTAGCAAAACATCTAAAGGGAACTCTATCGCTAGAAAGTCCAGCCCAGAAGTGTTTATTGTTTGGCATTGTTCCTATATGAAATGTCTCTAATAGGACAAGACACACCTTGGATTAGTTGTGCGGTCCCAACACTAGTACGGCAACACCGTCTGGAATGCTCCAATGCTTCTTGGCCTGGGGTTCTACCACGCGTGAGATATATCCCTGACATCAATGTAAATCACATACACCGTCATACACATGTTGTAAATTCAGGTACAAGATCACTGAGGAAAAGCACATTAATACTACTGTAAAGTCAAGCCATCAACACTATGGCAAAAATAGAAGGTATAGAGTATTGAGAAACTAGACTTTGAATCAAAATTGGCTTGTATCCCTTTTGCAACACCGAGGCTTCACAGAGCACCTCTTAGTGAACTGTGTTGCTTTTCTACAGGCAGACGAAGAGGACAATGTGTCAACAAAACACTGTAAAAATTGATCAGCACAGACCATACAGTAAATACAATTAAAGAGATGGAAATTACATCAAAAATGTTTAAGAGCACATACATACGGTTTCTAGAGATCCCAGAACCAAAGTCCAAGATTCTGGGCTACAAATGAGAGATTTATACGAGAGACCAGCGGAACTCTAACTGTGTCAGGACATTCCACAGAACTTATTTAGTGATATATTGATTTATCTTGGCAGAGTGCAAGTGTTGTCCACATGGCTTTCTAAGTAGTTGTCCAAAAAATATATATTATAAGCTAGTCACCTCAACTCACAATTGGCCAACCTAGGCGGCTGTTACTTCACAATCCTCTGTTCAGTAAACAAATTGACACTGGAGTTGAAACGGAGCGCTGTTGAGGAAATCAAACAAAGGTAAAGCCATCTCAAAAAAAGGGTGCGTGCGCGCGCACACACACACACACACACACCGAATCATAACAAGGAGACACAAGCAGAGTAGCCCTCGTGCGTCTCCCAGCGCCATGGCGACAGGGTGGGCGCGTGCCATTGGCTCCTTCCCGGCCTGGAGGCGCTGCAGAGTGGTCAGTTTGTGCTCGCGCGCTCGCCCGTCGGACGGTCACAGTGATTGTTCGTCACGCGTGCGGTCAGAAAGCCCCGGAAGGGCAGAGGGGTGAGGGAGGGAGGGGGAGGGGTGTTCCACTCAGAGCGCCAGCAGGGTGGGGGAGTTGAGGGAGTCCGAGGACTGGTCCCCGCTGCTGCTGCTGCGGCGGTGGGCCTTGGAGCAGGACTCGGATGAGGGCGAGGGGCTGTCGGGCTCCAGCATGCTGGGGTAGGTGAAGATGAGGCTGGGCGCGTTGGGCGTGGCGGCTGGGGTGGAGGCCGCCACCACCGGCGTGTTCAGGCTCTCTCCGTCCACGCAGTACACGCCCCCGCCCAGGCAGATGGGCTTGATGACGGAGCGCTGGGGCGCGTCCTCCTCCGGCTCCTGCTTCACCAGCACGTGGTTGCCGCGGGTGCTGGGGCGCATGGTCAGGGGAAGGGGCCCGCACTGCTGCTGGTGGCGGTGGCTGGTTTGGTGGTGGCTGGCCTGGTGGTGGCTGGCCTGGTGGTGGCGCTCGTCCGTGGGCAGCTTGCACACGGGGTTGTGGGCCACCAGCATGAACTCCAGCTTGTCCTTCTCCTTCTGCAGGGTCTCGATCTCCTTCTGCAGGTCTGCCTTCTCCTCCTCCAGCTTCTCAGTCTCCTGTGGGGCAGTAGTTCAGTGTTAGACGGACACACTGCCCACCGCACCCACTGCACCATGATGCATAACCACAGAGCTAGCTACGCACTAATAAAAAGCTACAGTATATGCATGTTCCGTTGAGAACCTGTTGGGCGCATTACCAAAATGTACCAAAAGAGGGCACTCTAAGCTTACTGCAGTGTTGCTACAGTGGTTGTAGACAGATGGCAAAAAGAAACAGAATGTTGAAGCCTATATCCAGTAAAAAAAAATATATATATATAAAAACAAGACATTTAAATGTTTTATTTTCTCAAAGAATATCTACCATCTGCATTTGTTTAATTCTGATGGAGGTCTCGCTGATGTTTTCCATGTTTTTGATACCATCTAATAAACAGCTCCCCAAGACACCATGACAAGTCATTCATGTGTCACAAGCTCCACAAGACAAAGCCAGACACTGTAAAAGGCTAGTCTCAGGCCCAGACAGACACAGCAAGATAAACAAAGATAATCACACATGCTGGCCGGGCCCTTAGGGGCAAAGGTATGAGGAAGTTTTGTAAAAAAATATATATATACCCACAGAGCAGCCATTAAAACTAGCAGGGGATTATTAGAGAACCACTTTGTCAAATCCAAGACTAGGAAAAACAAAACTAAATTATCAACCACATCAGTAACAAAATGATAGTGATAGAAGAAGCGTGCCATTTTTTTTTTCCTGGTTGTACATGTTTCTGGGAATCTGGCTCGTCTGTGTGTGCGTAACCCATGTCTGTATTGTGGGCTAGCGAGACAAGCAATTTGCCCCTTTACAAAATGTCCTGTATTCACAGAGACAGCTGCCTACAGCGCATTCCATTGGGAGGGTTTTGGGCCTGACAAGCTCAACCTCGCTATAATTGAGCTAATTAGTCAATTAAGATGCCGTTACTGTCTGCCAGGCAGAGCCGTGAGACAGCCCTACCTCTGTCTACAGCTGGGTTAGACAAAAAGCATTAGACAAAAAGCTTTTCATTAGCAGTCATCTGTCAGCAAATAGCACCCAGAGGCACAGCTCAAGTCAAACCAGTAACACAAGGTTAGGGGTGTGGACTTTAGTCGGTCGTCATCAAGCTGAAAATTAAGACAAACATACAAATTACATTGCTTCACTATTCCCTGTGTGATAGCCTTGACACTTTAGGTTATGTCCAGTAGGTTTCACTAGCTGACCCCATAAATGATACTGTATACGGAACATATTTTACTTGTAATAAACAGGTATAAATAAAAACTATACTCAGTATGTGTAGTGAAAATGTTCCCATGTACAAATAAAGTCAGAATGTGGGTCTAGTGTACACAGGCTCTCGTGAGTCTTGTGAGAGGCCTGTCCACTGTGCTATGGGGGGGAAGGCTCTTACCCCCTGCAACATCTCCGTGAGCTCCCGCCGACGGTTGCGGCACTTGGCGGCGGCCAGCTTGTTCCTCTCCCGCCTCACTCTCCTCTTCTCCTCCTCCTCTGGGGTGAGCTGGGAGCACAGCAGCACGGGTGACTTGACAGTTACACATGCACACACACACACACACACACACGCGCACGCACGCAGGGAATGCAGGCTTGCCGGTGTGTACGCGATGCGAACACGGGAACGTGTCTGACACGCGAGATTATTCCATTATGACGGCAAACGACAGCGGACGCGTGGTAACCATGGAACCATGGTGGAACGGCCTTGTGTGAAGGCGGCGTGAAGCAACGGGTCAGAATGCTTCACCGTAACACACATCCCCTAAAACTAGGGGTTGGTCACCCGCTTTAAGAGCCTGCGAGTCGCAATACGTTTAAATGCCATAATTTTTTATTAAATAACACTGAATCAATGAATAGCATTTGAATAATAACATACTGGGGGGAAGCGGGTTGCATGCAGACCCACTGCTAGAAGGTCAGTACGTTTGAGATGTAATAATAATAAAAAAAAAGCCCACACCCTCCAATGGCCACCGACCTGCTCGTCCCTCTTGCGGCGGCCGCGGGTGTCCCCGATGGAGCGGATCACACCGGGCCGGGCCAGCGCGTTGTGGCCCAGCAGCCCTGGGCCGTTGGTCAGGTGGTGGCTGTAGGGATGAGAGCGGGAATAGGGGTTGGACATGGACGTGATCACTGTGGGCTGCACCATCCACTGTAGGTCCTGGCTGGTAGTGATGGCATTAATGGTTGGGATGAAGGCACTGTTGGAGCCAGGCATGTCCAACCTGTATTTCTGAAGAGACACAGAGGGAGTCCAGTTAGCACATGCAATGTCTCTGCTGTATGTAGAGTCAATGTGAAAGTGAATGTGATCATATTCTACCCCCATCTGTTGTTTTAAGCGTTCCCATCCACCCTTATTTCCCACATTCTAAGGCCTTAGTAAGTCCTGAATTCCCTTAGGTCTACTATTTTCACACATTTAACCCCTGGACAGAAATAATGACACACGCCATGAGAGAAAGAAGCCTGAAGAGGTCTCTAATGGAGATGTGTGTTTCTATACAAAGAAATGACTAGTCTATTTTGGTAAACTGCAGTAAAAAATGTTATTAATATTAATAGCAGATGGAAGTTGTTGGTTCATTTAGTTAGGCAATTTAGATGCATTGTCGGGGTAGGTTTGATGCATTTTCTGAGTAGGTCCGAGTTAGATTTGAGGCAAAAAAATGTGTAGCCTGCTTCAGTTAACGTGAGTATAGCCCAAGATAGTAAAATCAGGATAAGATCCATTAACAAATGGTTAATGTGTCTAAGGACGTCGTTGTTGTCTTTGTAGAATAAAACAGACAGATGTGCATGTTGCCTTCAGCCTGCGTGTTTAACGCAGTTCTTACTCACTTTATCCTATTCCAGGCTTTCAGAACAAGGCTATCTATCAGTCTAGATAGGTATCATTTGTGTGGTGAGTCAGTGTGTATGGGATTTGCTCAACACGTGCGTACAATTTTAAGTTCCAGTAAAGCAAGAAGTGTTTTATAGGAGATAGGGGGGACGGGGGGAGCAGTCGGTGCCAAAACATTCCAGGAATTAGACATGTAAAAACTCCCTTCTCTGCAATTATCCCAATATATTATACAACTTACTGACGCTCACGCAACATCCTGCTTTTTTAAAGACAGAAGCTAGAAGTGCGGTTGCGCCAGAAGTGGTTTACCGTAAAATAGGCTGACGAAATTCTTCCAGAGAACCACGCACTACTACGCACTAGTAGCTGTGACAAGCAACTCGCCTCTTCCCGACTCTACGCCTATCCTAGGATTCACGACAGGATACATTTAGTAGCATACCCTATCGGCTTTAGTAGGCAATATGTTATTTTCCCTTTTAAAAGCAAAACCAGACTACTCCATAAACACATACATCAATTGAATTGGACTAGTAAAACGCTCGCTTGCAACAATACACACTCATCAATCTGTTTTATAGCCTGCAACTGTTGCGCTTGGGCAGAAAGGAGCCGACTGTTAAACAACGACAGCTCGACATACGTCTTATCTGTGAATAGCATTTTAACCTAGCATTATAGGCTGTTAATCCACGCAAGATATTTATAATAAATCAAAATGTCTCTTGCATATGTGCCATATCATAAAGAGGCTCTGCATTTGCTATAGTTTATAGTCCGCGCGCAAAGCGATTCTAGTTTAGTGAGCAATAATGTGATTTCAAATTGTGGTAGGCTAAATCACAGAAAGAAATGAACGTGTATGAGCTCAAACCTGTGCACAGATTTATCACTAAGTGGACATCTGTTGAGTCACACACGCAGTAGGTGTCATTGGGTTCATTTTTCTTCCCGAACGCGGTGGCCAAAACCTACATCCTGCATAGTAGCGCGTTTGTACGATACAGTTGGTCAAGTAGCCTTGTCTAAACAAATACCACTGTTGTAACATCTTGCATTATCTGACAAGCCATATCCAATCACTCTGACGCTGCACAGACAATGTTATTTCGTGTTGGCTAATACGATCTTACCTGGTAGTTTGAGGTAGAGATCGGACTGCCGATCGTGCTGCTGCCGCTCGTAAACGACTCTGGCTGGGCCGGAGAGGTGCTGCTGCCGCGGGACGAAGTGTCGTAGGTCCCGGAGTAGTCCTGGTACATGATCCGAGAGAACGGGATATTTCAGGTGACGGTGTGAGCTCTAAAGCTTCAAATCCTCGCAGTTAAAAAAAACACCCACAGTGAAATCCTTAGACCCGCTCTTGTGGATATCCAAATATGTTGCCGGACAAAAAGTGCATTATGTTCTCTCGAAATTAGTCTAACGCACATTTACATCACACTTTAGGAACCGACAAATAGGTTGATGGCATCGCGAGGATAGGCTATTATATTGTGCGTTTATTTTTCTAACTGCTGTAGCCTAATGTGCGATTCTCAAGGTAGCACACCTTTCAGTCAATCCAGTTCAGGTAGGCGAAGTGAACTTGCAGTGAAGAGTGACTCACGCAGGTTTGCATTCGATTTAAACCCTAGCCAAGTGTAAAGAATATTTTCCGTAGCGTAGCCAACTACACACTTTATCGCGCAATTTGCTGTTCATGGAACAGTTATAACTTTTCTCTTTCCACACTTCCTAAAGATGACTCACTTCAATGGCAATATGAAGAATTGCAACCGCTTTTCAACGCCAACGAAACGCGTCACGTCACATCTGGGGCGTTGCCATTACGGTTGGGGAGGGGTTATTTTCACAAGGCGCAGCATATACAACCGCATTCGGAGTTTATCCTTTACCTAATGGACGTGTTGGATATTTCTGAGCAGCACAATATCGGACAGATTAACGCAGATGGCCTCTATTGCGATTTGTATTTTACCTTTGACATAAACGTTGGTTGACAATTTTGTTTGTTTGGTAGTGCCCATTGACGCATGTTTCCTAAAATGGGCAGTTGCGTCAGAGAACGCATGTGGGTTTCCTTGGTAAAGGAGACTGGAGGGATTCCCTCCCCTCTCGCACTTTTCGCCGGACTCGGAGTTAACAGGAAATCGGTGCCTGGCACTGATGTATTATTTCAGCATACTGAAATTATGTAGGCTACCTCTGCAGAATCATCATTTCAAAATTAATATATTTTGTTGGAATTGCGCGACACACACACACACCATTAATTAAATAACAATTAAATGTTATTTCGTTCACTGTAGGACACTGATGGGAAAAGGCCTAATTGGACGAGTGTCGTTTGTTTTCCATTGAGCGACAAGGTGGTGCCTTGTGTTGCCTGCATGCCTATATTACTATCTCAAGAAGCCTCCAAAACTGTTGCAGCTGCCAGGCATTTTCTGTCTCATATAACACCTTGATCTAAATAATAACTCAATCATACCGACAAATTACAAATAGTGTGTTTTATCAAATTGTTCATATAAATATCTGATCCCGTTTTGTAATTGCACTATTCTCATAGCAGGACATAGACCTATATGATGAACTATGCAATTTTACAGCCTATAGTTCATTTTCATAGTCCTACAAATGCTGTGAGGATAGCCTACAATTACAAATGGGATATGTATTTGATAATTAGAATTAAACCCTGGAACATGCTGTTTCAAGAACCCAATCTGAAATGTAGGTCTATGGGCTAATTGTAATTCGGACGCCCGTCATATTAAACAACGGCGCAGCGCCCAGAATATGACACGCAACCGATGTCAAATGGATATATAATCCAATCCATGGTTCATATTTTAATCACCATTGGTGGTTATATTCAGCACTCTTAAAGCAGTTTGTCACACATATATTTGCCACCAAAAACAAAAGAAGAAGATGGGCCCCTTTAGGCCGAAGTTTTGCCTGTAGGTACCAACTATAGTGTCAGAAATATCAAGGAAGTTTAGGTTGAGTAGCCGGCTATAATCCCCTAGGGGGTTTCTGAGGTGATCAATCGTTTCTAGTTGCAGTTTCTTCTTGTGAACCCGCAAATAGGCTAAATACATAGCAGGCCTACAGTATATGTCACCATTTCCATATGTGATAGGATGTGGTCTATACACTGTCATTTGTGTTGCACAATGACCTGTGGACTGTTTTTTTCCCTTTAGTGTATATAGGATACTTGTTAAAGTTAACAAAACACCCCCGCATTAGCTTCGCCCGACAAATGTGAGAGAGGATGCGTATACTGCTTCCGATTTTTACACATGGGGGTCCAAAGTATACATCACAATGAATGTGGGGAATGCAAAGAACGTCAGTCAGCGATCATAAAGGATATGGACAGGCTGAGTTGTGTGACTGCCCAGTGTCTGGCATAGGCCTGTAACAAGCAGCCTTGTAGACACATTGTGGACTACAATAGACAGTGTCAAGTTGATAGGTTCCCTTAAGCACAATGGGCACGCAAGTGTGCAGCCCACTGACAACATATGCCACTGACATTGTTGGGAAAACGTCAGATGATTTAAATTAAGAACATATCGTTATTGCCGTCATAATCTGTTTGTCTGGTAATCTTATTATACTGCAAGATATATCAACCCACATAATAAAATGAAATCATATTAATAAAAATGAAAAAAGGATCTTAAACAGGCTTATTTATATTTGTAGCCTTTCACCGACCAATCAAAGTTTTATCAAGTTTATGACATAACGTCATCTGAATAGATTTGAACGAGTCAATTCTAGTCTATTTTGAGTCAGGAGCTATAAACAAACCACCTATGGATTCGTAAAAACAGTTGAACGATGTTACCAATATCAGAATGGCTTTTTTGAGATAATTTCCTGAATATCGATCAAGGGTATTGTATTCTCTATTGCATTCCTTAACGTCATACACTTATGATAACACGTTTTAATACCTGACCCTGAATAATAGGCCTACATCCACATGATCTGCATAATCTGCCAGCTCATGTTCCACATCACACAAGCACATAGCACAATGCTGACTTGGACGGCTTTTGTTAAATAACAATGAGATAAAACGTGATATGCAATTGGGAACTGGCAAGGGTTGTTGGCCTATATAGCTTCATAAATATTCCCTGGCACTGTATATATCAATGGCTTCTAATATATTAGTCTAGGCCTACTTGCTTGCACGTACATCCCGATCCTACTTCTGAAGACTTCTGTGTTCTGAATGTAGGCAAAATAAAAAACGGTTAAAAAATAAAAAAGAAAAACCTGAATTTAAATAGTTTGATAAAATGCTCAATTTGGTTTGAGTTTATAAAATGTATTTAGGAAAATACAAGAGCCAGAAATATTAATATGACTCTATATTACATTTCGTTATTCTCAGCATTTGCGTTATACCTTCTTATCATCAGCAGCACTGTTGAATTCTCCCTGAATTCCAGTAGTCAAATACACAGAGCTAATGCGAGCAGCTCATGCGATTTATAACAAGAATCTTTCTGCCATTTCATTCACTGGTTACCTTGACGACTCATGTAAAGCAGCCAGACACATGAGGGCTGAAGGATAATTTGAGCATTCTTGACCTCAAGTGAGTGTGGGATTGTGTAGAGTAGAACGTGAATTGATTGGCTACATATCCTCCAATCACCTAGAATAATTAAGATTGCATTGTTGCTGTTGAACAATGTATTTACTTGCCATGGTCTTGCAGTTGGCCCTCTCTATTACACATTTGCAGTTGTATAGTTTTTAATGAATCCAATGTTGCTCAGCAAACCTCAGCAAATCACAAACAGCAGTGGTTTGTTAGAACTAGTACATTTGTAGAAATAATTTTATTGGCCAATGTGCCACAGATAGTCACAGCCATGTATCACCCTAATTGATTCAATAATGAATAGGATTTATGGCCAATGCTATGAGTTAGATACCTTTAATTTAGGTGATCTTATGTCCATATAAATATAATTTTAGAGTGAGAGTGAGTTACAACTTACAAGCTTCGGTTTAGTGTTTTCTTCCCGCAACCTGAAACCAGCCTACACATAAACATGAGTAGAGTCTCTGTAAAATAGAACAAATTCATTTTACACACTCAGATTTGTTTTTCTTAACTCTCTACAAATCTTCTGCAAGTCGTATGCAGGACCAGATATTGTAGGGCAGCACCGCAGACATTGCTGTGCTGTGGGAATGTGGGGATAGAACCATCTTAACAAATACCATCACATAGCAACCTGCAGCAGGGAAACAAACTGACTGACCTATATGGTGATTTAAACTTGTCAAGTGATTCAACCACGTCGCCATCATACATTCTGTAACTTACCAAACCTAAAACATATTCTTCCATGGTAGGTGTCAGTTTGACGGCATACTCTACAGTCAACATACACAATTCTCTTGCTGTGAGGAAAATAAGCAAATGCTTCAATACAATCTCTCTCCCCCCCAATAAACGCACATGAACACATTCTTGACAGTAACTTCACAAGCTTGAGGGTATCAGTTCCTGATACAATGGAAGGAAGTGCGTCACAAACACATTGCACCTCGAAACAAAGAAGAATGGAACGTGGCCCAGGGAAGGCAAAAAACAGCAGAACGCGAGGGAAATGTTGGACATGTGGTGGAAGAAGTGAATAAATAACAGGGTCCGGGAACGCTTTAGTGCTTGGGGGACGGAGAAGTCAGCCTCAGCCACCTGCAGCAGTTCACAAATAACCGGGACCCTTTTACTGGCTATCCCTGGAAAATGTGTTTACGTGACACGTCGGGGGGAGTGGGGGGGGGGGGGGGGGCAAATAAAAACAAAATT
>JAODUK010000016.1:1620-17631 GCA_027564635.1 Typhlichthys eigenmanni
TATATACATACATATATATATATATATATTTTTTTTTATATATAAATATATATATATTTATATATAAAAAGTAGTAAAATACAGTAAATTGTATAATAAAACCACTGACTTGCGGAGGTCCCACATGCGCACAGCGTTGCCGGCAGCAGCATAGAGGAAGGTGCCGGCGGGGTTGAGGGCGACCTGGTTGAGTTGGCTCTCCCCAGGGGGGATGGTCAGGCTCCTCAGAGACGCGCAGCCGTCCCCCGGACTCACCTGGCCAGAGGACCTGCATGGATGAGGGGGGGTTGGGTGAAAGGGGCAGTCAAGGGTCCCGCAGCGACCATGGAGGTGGAGGAGGTGGGGGAAAGGGAGGAGCTACTCACGTGAGAGTGCGGACACACTTGGGGGAGTCTCGTATGTCCCAGACCTTAATATAGGCTGTGGACACAGTGTAGACCAGGCTGGAGCTATACCTGGAGAGAGACGCACGCACGCACACACACACACACGGAGGGGTGTACAGGATACCAGAAGACAGACAGACAGACATACAGACAGACAGAACAAAGGGCTGTACAGGATAAAGATAGAGAGATACCTGACAGAGACAACACTGCTTGGGTGTTCAGCCAGGGACATGATTTCCTGGCCCGTCACCAAGTTCCACACCTTACATGTACGGTCTGAGAACAGGAGCACGCACACACACACGCACGCACGCACACAGAGAGAGGGCAGAGGGACAACGGTTGGATTTGGCTAAATAAATAAAGTAAGTAAAGTCACATACAGTGAGGGGAAAAATGATTTGATCCCCTACTGATTTTGTACGTTTGCCCACGGACAAAAAGAAATGATCAGTCTATAATTTTAATGGTAGGTTTATTTGATCCAGAAAAACGCATGTCAAAAATGTTATAAATTGATTTGCATGGAAGTGAAATAAGTATTGGACTCTGCTGCAAAACATGACTTAGTACTTGGTGGCAAACCCCTTGTTTGTTTGCAAACACAGAGGTCAGACAGTGGCAACGTAACCAATAAGATTTGCTGATTGTTTGTTTATCAGTTTTTATGCAGCCATACTTGCAAATCAGGCCTTTGACCTTACCAAGATGGCCGCCGAGTGGCGAATGGCTTGCCTATAAGGACTGTGGTTTAAAAGCCCTTACAAACCCAGCGCGAGGCTGCGAGGGTACCTTTGGAGCCGGTGAATAGCAGGTCGTCTGTGGCGTCCATACACAGCACGGGCTTGGTGTGTCCCTCAGCAACATAAACGCACTGCATCTTGGCCCCCCGGCTGCTCTTGGGGGCCACCACGGGATTGATCACCCCTCTACAACGGTTGAGAGAACAAGCGTGTGTCACAGTGCCCAGCCACCCCTCTGAGAATAGCATGATAGCACAACATACTGTAATAAGCAACCGTCAGCAACCATGACAAACTTATTCGATTTGCTACGTAAGATAGCTTCAGACCTATTTTAACTATACAGGTAATGTCACAACCCTCTGTGTTATATTACCTGTGACCTTCAAATACAGGTGAATCCTCTGACCTGAAATAGAATATAATAAGTAACATAACATAAGCAAACAACCGTTTACAGTGTACAGAAAAGGTTCAGTTCTTAGAAAGGTTTAATGATTAACGATCCCATAAACCATAAAGGGTTAGAAAAGGCCACCATGTACAAACTAATCTAGGCCCAGGTTTTCAAGGTTAATAATTACAGATGATTATTTCCTTAAGGACCAACTGACGGTCCAACAGATTTTGAGGGCTGTCTCACGCACAGGGGTTTGGAGTCAGTGCACTTTGTCCTGACCTCCGCTGTGACGACAGGAGGTGGAGGGGCTGGTGGGTGCGTTGGAGAGAGGGCCGGTGGGGCTGGTTGTCCTCTCTCCAGCATTTTCCTACGCTCAAGCGGCGAGCGCTCCAGTAACCTCCTCTCCGTGCTTGTAGGAGACCTGGCGCCAGATCTTCAGACAGACAGAGAGACAGGTCAGGCAGAGAGACAGGTCAGGCAGAGAGACACACAGAGGCAGGCATACAGACATATTTTGTTCACGGTAGTTGTTGCTACACTGTATTACTTGAAATTAGGGCTGGGTAAATTAGCACGTTATAGCGCTGGAACGTATTAATGAATTAGGTACCCGCAGTACACGCAGTTTAAAAGAAATCTTTATTTTGAAGGTCCGCATTGCTCACTGACTCTGAATACAGGCAAACCATGTGTCACAGGAGGGGTGGGATGTTGCGCTCACATGAACCGGAACAAAGACAAACTGATTGTATGGGGATAGAAATATGGAGCGGTACCGGACTCTTACTCTTACATGGACATTTGTTGGTAAAACCAAAGCTGGTAGAACCAAAGTCATTTGTAATCACTGCAAAGTTTAATTTTCTCATCACCGGAGTACTTTGCGTATGAAGTTTAACTTGAATGCAATATGCTTAATTTAAATGCAATATGCTTAACTTAAATGCTAGAAAATCACCCACGCAAACAGACAGTGGAGGGAGGCCTGGACCCTTAGTTCTGGCCAAGTCAGCCACACTATTTTTGTGCCTTACGTAATGAAGACTAGGTATTGTCTCCTCTAGGGGGAACGTAAAAATATTAATTTCTTGGTCAGATTTGTGATAAGCAAACAGCATATTTGGAAATCGTTTTATAAAAGCCTAATGTAAAGTCTGTGTACCAGCGCCTTTGAACTGTGACTAGAACATAGAAATTAGGATGTATCTGTTCATTTTTACCTTCCCCTATGCAGAAAGTGCATATATTAGTACATATGAACAAAATGCAGGAAATCAAGTGTTAAAAAGGGGGGGCTTCGGCAGACTACATTGGATGCATCGTGTGGGGGATGTTTTGATAAACAAAAGCAAGACAAGCTGACATATAATAAACTAGATCAAATGATAATGCCCTGGCAGTGGCACATAGCTTTAGTTTTATATTTGATTTGATTTATGTTGAGATTTACAATAAATATTTCAACTGCTACTGTGTAAGGGGAATTCTGCTCGTAAAAAACACCTTATTCATCTGCAAACCAAATGTAATTGCACATACAGCAGTACTTTTACAATGAAAGTGCAGAATACACAGTTTTTGAATGAATTAGTGAATTTTGCACAAAACAATGCGATTAATTGCAAAACATTATGCAAATGATCACAATTAAACATTTTAATCATTTCCCAGCACTACTTGAAATGTATTTAGTTATTTTCAGGAACATGAACATTTTCAAATAAGTAGATATCTTTATTAACTACCTGTCTTCTACGCTTTTATCAAGCATTTTGTAGGGCAATAATCGCCACACCTACATTTTCCAGTGTAGTAAAACACTAATATCTGCTACACCACTTTCTTACAGCGTAATGAAAAATGAATTCTGTTACGACCTGGCTCAAAGGCCGTAAACCAAACAAACCAAACTCTTAACTAACTACCAGAATAACACGGAATGAGGTGTGTGTCTGTAGGTGTATGTACTGACCATATGTGGTGCATGTTGCATGCTAACCAATCTAAGAAACAAACCAACAACAGCATGTGTGGTGCCAGGAGAGTCACACAGAGTGTGCTGCAACACACCTATATAAGTGACATGGCCAGGTGCTCTTAGTTAGCCTAATTAGGGCCTATATAGACAGTGAGGACCAGAGGCCTGCTGAAACAAGGCAGGGCCTTGACACCAGTAACAGTTGCTATTCTTACAGTGTATTAAAACACTATAATAGCTGCTACACTTACTGTACTTACAGTTTAATAGGACATTCTGTTCTGATATGTGCTATTACCATTATGTACGGTAATAGTACGTACTAGCTGCTATTCTTACAGTTTAATAATCCATTCTCTATGTAATAGGTGCTATTCTTACAGTGTAATAAACCATTCTGTATGTAATAGTTGCTATTCTTAAAGTGTAATAATACATTCTCTATGTAATAGCTGCTATTCTTACAGTTTAATAATCCATTCTCTATGTAATAGTTGCTATTCTTACAGTGTAATAAGCCATTTGTAGGGTAACTGACACTGTAATAGTCGCTACACCTACATTGTGGGCGGCCTAGCTGACAGCGAGGATGGTGAGACGACATATTCTCGATCTGGACCCTGCTGCGTGCCTGCGGCGCCACCTGGTGGCTCAACGATGGGCAACAGCGGGTCAGAGAAGTCCCCTGTGGGAGGGTCACAGGAAGGGTCCCCGCTGCTGGCGTACAGCAGCTCCATCTGGGTGGTGGTCCGCCTGCGGGCCTAGAGGACATTATGGTAATGTATGTATGACCATATTAGGCTAACTAGCCCTGGCTATTAAAGGTATAGTCAGCTTTTGCAATCTAATTTGTAAGATAACACACGTTCTGTCAAATACAACAAATATCTCCTCGCATTTCGCTATCTGAACGTTCTGTGTGTGTTAAAACAATCTGATACTTCTTCACAACCCTGATGCCGTAAATAGGAACATAAACACCGCTCATATCAACCAAGACGTAGTACTACGCTTTGCTTCACAATGTGTTCCAATGTGTGTAGTGATGCCGCAGATTCGAGCAGGGATATTATTAGCAAGCGTTCTCGAAAATGACTAACCCTGCCTTTAAAGTTTTAACAGTTAATAAAAAACAGCAATAGAGTGATAATATAAAATACAGTATAGTCTATCATACTGTATAATATAGATACAGCCGTGGAACAAAATTTAGACCACGGCACCAATTTTTCTAGTTTGACTATTTACACATTCAAATGTTATTTCTTACATGTAATACTGTAGATGTATTATTAAGTTTATATTGATAGAGTTATTATATTTTTATTATTTACATTTACATTTATATATTTTTTAATGTGCAGCAGTCTCTTAATTTTGTCCACGGCTGTTTGTTAAAAGGAAATAGTTTTGTATTACTTATGTCCACATTACAACTGACAGTTGTATTTGTATTGACTATCGATGGCAGAGCACTCTCACCTTGCTTCGTGGTCTTGCCTCCCCACATAACTTCATCAAATCTGTGGCCAACGTGCTGAAAGTAAGTATTAGTATATAAGTACATAAGTATTCACACATAACTGTGTATACAGTGATATATGTAAATGATTGTGATATCAATACTCAATACAAAAAAGACAGCAGCCAAAGACATATTTGCAAAAAGGGTTTCATTAAAATCGAATTTTGTATTATCGTTTCAACTACATTAGATATTGAGGTCAATCAGTGCTGTATTACTGTATATATATACACATATATATATATATATATATATATATTGTATATGGCCTAGAGATAACAGTCTAACATAGTCTAGAAAAAGCAATTAAAATAAACAATATATTTAATTGAAAAATGTAATCACACATTTGGATTGGGACTACAGGGAGTTCTCTGTTCTCTCTCTCTCTCAGTATTTACCCGCTCTCTGTTGCTGGACTTGAATTAGACTCGTCACTGCTGCTGTCATCTCCATTCTCTACACCAGGACACACACATGCGCACGCACGCACACACATGCACGCACACACAATCGTGAAAATCAAAGCCTCAGCAATGCCCACCATAAGGAAATATGTATTTGGTAGATTATTTCTATGTTGTAACATCTCGATTGTATATTGATTATTCATCTACAACCAGGAGCTAATACTTGAGATTGTATGCCCATATAGCTCAAAATAAACTGGTGGTAACTCCCTAGTCTTGCCGTAACAGTCAATGACCGAAGTCTTCATCCTAAAACTCCAAAGGCTTTTTAACGCTTAAATTGACGAGAAAGGCCATTGACCAAGCTGCAGTTTTTGACGAGTTGGGAATGAGAATGTGTTGCGTACCCAGCTGTGCACTCTTTCACACTCTCTCACACACTCACTCTCGGTCATTACACATTCTCACACAAACTCTCACAAGCTACCAGTGATGCTTCAGTTTCAGGTTGATGGCTTTATTTTGGGGTACGCACACACACACACACACACACACGGATGCGTCCGCCACACTGACATACAGGCAGTGCTTCAGCACGGTTACTATGGTCACTTGCCCTATGACAGGTACCCTAACTCTGAGTTCGGGCCAACACAACAGAAAAAAAACAACAACACACTAAATCAAAGTCCGAGACAAATTATGACAAAAATTATGCCACTTAGTTTTGCAGTATGGCTGACAGGTATTCACACATGCTGAGGCAACTGTTCGGGCAGGTATAGCTGGCAAGAAGTGTCTTTTAACCTCGTACTAAATTAGATTTAGACTCAGTACATTTAGTAAGATTACGATGACGCATATTTAGAGTGAAACCAGTTCCAGCCACTTATTTTATTAAATAAAATTGCCCTTCTGTAATCGACTACGAAACAGAGGTTAGACTGAAACGCGACGTGCATGCTCGGCATGTCCTGGTCTACGCGACGACCCCTTCCCCCGTGCAGCCCACGCTACCTTGCGGCGCGTTGCCGAGCAACGCGTCCAGCTCGGGGTTCACCTCCGCCTTCTCCTTCAGCATGTGGAAGAGCAGCTGGTTTTGCGTGGCGCTGGTGATCTCCGTCTGCTTCAGCCTGCCCTCCATCACCTTCACCTGGGACTCTTTCTGGGCAGCCTGGAGACCCTGAACAGATGCCGGTCGCATGGTAAAGGTTAAAGGTCGTTCTCGAGAACGCTCGCTAAATTCCAGCTCAAAATCAAAACACCTCTCAGCCATAGGGTGTTCCCTCAGAAGCTCTGCCCCACACTTTGGAATGGCATTGCGAAGGCTGGAATAGTGTTGTCGTGCGCGGTTTGCACCACTTTGTTTGCGTTCCTATTTAGGGAGCCAGGGCTGTGTAGAAGCTCCGGGATAGTTTTTTCAGCTCACACAGAGAACGGTAAGATAGCGATCTGTGAGGAGATATTTGGTGAATTTAGCACAAAGTGTACTAGCTTTAACGGTATATGGAGTATATACAAATGTTAAACATTAATATAGCGGTGAGCAACTAGGGCTGCACGATTCTGGATACAATGAGAATCACGATTTTCTTGCTTAGAATTGAGATCATGATTCTCTCGCGATTCTTTGTCAAATTCACCAAATACCTCCACGCATTCCGCTAGCTTGCCGTTCTCTGGGAGTGCTGAAAGAATAATTCAGTACTTATACACAGCACTGGCTCCGTAAATAGGAACACAAACAAAGTGTAGAACACCGCTCACGACAAAAATGCAATGCGTCTCAATGTGCTGGGGGCAGAGCTTCTGAGAGAGTTTGATTTGATTTGAGCTCAAAGTTAGCAGCAAGCGTTCGAGAATGACTAAGACGTGAACTTAAAACGGATTACAACGCTCGATCGTTCTATCACTCTAAAAATCTTTGGGTAAACTATACATGCGCACGCATGGCAGGTTTATCATGCTAGCTACCTTATTGACGGACAGAGACATGAAATGTTCCAGCAGGAAGCGAGCTTCAGACAAGTTACAGGAGCTGATCACCGCTGTTACGTCCACGGTGTCTGCTTCCTCCTGCAGCCCATAAAACAACAAAAACAACAACGGCACATTTAGTTACTGTAGTTGACAACACAGCAGCAGGTCTTGGGACTCTACACTGACACCTACTGGTGTCGATGCATCTGTGCATAATTGTAATAACTAACAAACTGTCACTTTTCTCCGTCCAGGCCGAACATCCTGTTTCATGTGCTGTTTTCTTTTTTTAACATGCCCAACCTTGATTGGCTAGACCGAGTATGTACAGACTGAGAGACAGGAATACATAGAGGTTTCAACGGATGCCACACCTGAGGCCAATCCTGATGGCGTGAATGACAATATTCAAGAGATATAAATATGTCTCAGGTCCCCTCAGACAACAACGTTGATCACACAACTGGGAAAACCCCTTCCCCGCCTCCCGGTGACCAGCACTGCTTCAACACAACTTAGTGGAGACAACCCTGTGACCCCCGACCTTTGCCTCCTCCATCTGCATGATGTTGGCCTGGCAGTCGGCGATGCTGTCGTTGATGTAGTCGATGTTGGCGGCGAGCGACTCCAGCTCCTCGCCCAGCGAGGCCGGGGAGCGGTCGCCGTCGGCAACCCCGTCCACCGCCGCCTTCTCCCGCTTCCTGTGCATGCGGTCCCGTCGCCGGGTTAGGTCCTCTCGTTGCTGGGGAAACGGGGCGGGGGTTGGGTGATGGGTAAAGAAGAACCATGGTAACTCTTCAACAAATTAAACATATTTTAACTGAATAAATGCAGTAGTCAGTATACAAGGTGGGGCATTCATACTTCCTAGAAAGTCAAGTTTGTTTTATATGCTGTAGTTCTTATCACATTACAGTGTCAAAGGTTGAATTAATTACAATAAAGATAATATCCTTTTATGGGTTATTTACTTTTTAAAGGATCATAAAAGGTTATCGCTAAGTTCATAACTGACTAGTAAATAATCAGCTAAGCTAAACAAATTAAGCTAAGGTTAAGATACTGAATTATATTTAATTCCATGTAAAACAAACATATTCTACTCTATTTTCCCGCCACAGGTAAAACTACCTTCAGGAGCCGGTTCATGTCGGCCTCCATGTTGGAGATGGTCATCCTCTGCATGATGAGGTCGGTGACGTGTCTCTCCAGAGAGTGCCTCTTGGCCCGCGCTGACCTGGAGGAGAAGACCGCCCCCACCCGCGCAGAAGACTTCCTGTTGTGGCAAAACAAGGCAAACAGGCTCACGTTGTTGGCGAGGAGGGGGGTCTCATATCGCAATCCATCTGGAGAAGATTATTTTACACACACTGATTTGGAACCACTTTACAGGAGTCAGACTTAAAGGTAATTCTGTTGTTGGTATTTGTACAGGAAAAATAAAATCAAACACATCGCTCCCTTCAACGCCATAGGGTACTCTCTTAGAAGCTCTGCCCTTTCCCCTCCACCCAAACATTGGAAACTTTGTTTGTTTTCAGTCAGGACATTGTAGAAACACCAGATTATTCTAGCAGCGCGCACAGAGAACGGTAAGAAGACAGAGAGTGAAGAGATATCAGCTGAATGGGACAAAAGGTGTATTAGCGTACGATTGTTGACTATGCCTTTAAGAGTCACCTGGTTCCATTGACTGGGGCCAGTCCAGCAGGGGGAGCTCTCCCTTGGGGGGCCCGGTGAGATGCCTCCTGCAGCGGGTCAGGCAGGCTGACCTTCCTGGTCACCTTACCGGAGGTGGGCCTCACCTGGCGTCTCAGGGCTGTCACCTGGCAGACAGACAGATAGACAGCACGTCATTCAAGCCTGTCTGCCTGCCTGTCTGTCATTCAAGCATGTCTGTATTTCTGTCTGCCTGTCTCATTCAAGCCTATTATTCTGCTGGTTCACCAAATCCACGGTTCGGTTCATTCCTCGGTTTTTGAGCTACGGCTCGTTTAATATCTAGTTTTTTTTCCCTTGAGGGCTAAAAACTGTGATTTTTTTTCCTGCCCTTTATTACAGTCGATCTGTAGACTAGAATGTATTTTCATTTATTTTATTCTACACTTTTTTGCCACTAGATGTCACAGTAAGCGCACCAGCTTCACCGGACCACCAGCAGACTATACTTGAGGGAGTCGCATGAAAGCTAAGGTATATAAATGCGCATTGCTGCCACAACCCATCCAGCGACTGCAGATTCCCATATGTGCAAAACATTCCTCATCAAAATTACACTTAACCAGACCACACATTGTAGTTTTTAAATAGAGTATGAATGAGTAGGCTAGTATAGATATGTAAGCAGATGATGCTTATGGGTGAATGAGAACACATACCATGCCTTCCTATAATTCGCCTGGTGTTGTTTTGATAACTATAGAAAGGCTCAGTGGTTCTAATCTAGTGTTAATTGTGAAATAAAGAAAATGTTTTGCAATGTATACAAGAGCTCAACAGGCTGTGCCTGCCGTTGGGGACGAGTGTGTACAGACGTGGGTACCGTTTTACCCCTACTGTCTGTCATTCAAGCCTGTTTGTCTGCATGCCTGTCTGCCATTTAGGGGTGCACCATATATATCGACTCAGTATCGTTATAGCAATATCATATCAACAATGTTGCAGGAAGTGCAGTATTCAGTTTATTTTATGGAGAGATGGCTTATTAGACAGAACAGTAAGATGTGTGGCTGAGGAAGCTAATGACATAATAGAGATCGAAGAGGAAACATCAGTGGCCAAAAAGAATGCCTCCTTGGTAGCTTGGGATTACTGTCCAAAATGTGTTGTTTTGATGTTATAAATATATTTTGATGCATTTTTCCCATAGCCTTTGTGTTTTTACTTATGTTTAAAAATATCAAAATTAATATTGATATTTCAATTATCAATATCGCAATATCAGATTTGATCAATATCGTGCACCCCTACTGCCATTTAAACCTGTCTGTCTGCATGTCCGTCTTATTCAAGCCTGCCTGCCGCAGACAGAATTTTATTATCAGGTTTTATTTAGGTCAACAGAGAAAGAGAATGGAACAAAAGCAATTGTAAACTGGATCTGTTGCATTATTACCATGTTCTCCTGCTGTAGACCTATTGTAAGCATAATAAAAAGGTAGACCAGCCCAGACCACTTTATTTAAGTCCTCCTTTCAGAGGAAGAGCTCCTCTAACCTCCTCATTCTTCCTGCGCAGGATCAGTTCTTGCTGCCTCTTCTGAGCTTCCAGCTGCCTCATCTGGTGCTGTTTTGGAAATAAAAGAAATACCTCTTAAATCTAAAATACATAAGAATATAAAATTAGCTAAATGTATCGATTAACGCAGCGGCCGACTGAGCTCATGACCATGAACTGGTCCCGCTCACCTCAGCCCGCCGCTGGTCCTTCTTCAGAGAGGCGATCTCTCTGTTTCTCCTGCACTCTGTGGCTCTGTTCTGTTCCTGTTGCTCCTTCATCTGGCGCATCAGCGCCACCTAGTGGACACACAAGGGAAATGGCAACAGAACAGAAGGAGAATCGAGGGATGACCGTCAAATCAGTTGCAGAAAAATAACTAACTGATGTTTGGTTTTGATCATCGATTACAAATACAGCTCTTGAAATAAGTAATACTTAAGCAATACTTTTAAATATAATAGTATAAATATACTGTAAAAAAAAAGCACAAATTACACAATTACAATGTAAAAAATAAATACAAATGTATAAGTAGTAAAAATGATGTTTTCCCAGAGCTGTATGCTACATATGTGAGAACATTCATATTCCACCTTTGTCTTCTTCATGTCGGTCACATCCTGCTGGAGCTTCTTCAGCTGTTTCTCGTACTGCGACTGGTTCTTCAGCAGGCGCGCGTGCTCCTTCTGGGCCGACTGGAGCTTCTGGAGCTCCTTGTTCATGGAGCTCAGCTTCCTCTCGTACTCGGCCTTGATCTTCTTGGCCTTCTCCTCCGTGCACGACTCCACCGACCCTGGGGGAGAGAAGAGAGGAGGAGGCGTGTGGTTATAGGGCATGTGACCCCATGTGGGTTATTTTATTACCACTACTACCACTAACTACACAGTAACACTGTAAAGGTAACGATAAGAAAGCTAACCTTGTTAAAAAAGTTAATTTAAGTTATTAACAAAAGTTATTTTACCAGGACGTCTCATTGAGATCAATAACCTCTTTTACAAGAGAGACCTGGCCAAGTTAGCAGTCGTGCAGAAACACAACACATTAAAATACATATACAGCATGATATACTGTATACATACACACACACACACACACACATACATATATATTATATATCATCTACTATTTAAACAGAATCATATACCTTCACATTATTTATGATTTATGATCAATTAATGAGTTAATCTTATCCACACATGGGAGTTACTAGTCTTTTTTTTTCTAAATAAGATGACAAATTTGTGAGAACGAAATATATAAATTTGTCTGAATACAAACCCTTCAAACTTATATTGAACTATCTCAACTATTTTAACTGATTTTAACCGAAATATCTAAACTGAATAAAAATGACTAGTCTGTGTATGTGTGCGTGCTCACCCATGTTGTGGAGAACCTTGTCCCGCTCCACCTGGGTGTACAGTACATGTGTGTGTGTGTGCGTGCTCACCCATGTTGTGGAGAACTTTGTCTCTCTCCATCTGGGTGTCTCTGATCTTGCTCTGCAGCATCACCAGCTTCTGCTCGTACTGCTGCTTGAGCGTGTGCAGCCGCCGCTGGCTGTTCTCCAGCTCGTCGATCAGCTTCTGCTTGATGGCGATCTCGCACGTGATGTTGGCCAGGTCCGCCTGGACGTTCTCTGTGCACGCGCGCACACACACACACACACACACGTGCACATCCCAATCATAGAGTGGGTGCCATCCCACCGCAATAACACTGTGACATACAGTATTTGAGTCCGGGAGATGCCAATCAAGCAGGGCCTGGCCACGCCCACACAGTCCTGACAATAGGTCAACACAGTCATGCTAACAATAAACACCTGTGTGGATGTACAGGGGCTTCAAACGTTCTTTAACAAAACTCAACCAGCCTACTTTCATTGATGTACTCAGTATCTATTCCTATGTTCTTTGAGCTCTACTCTGGCTTTCATTGTGCTTATTTACTCTATTTCTATAATTTCTTTTCTACCGGAATGCCCATTTTCCCCCCCCCGAGGATCAATAAAGTTAGTTTCTATTCAAGGTGACAGTACATTTGTCAACAGCAGAACACGCAATGCACCAGTTGCCCTCAGCAACTATCTCGTCTATCTAGTAATTCTTTAGATTGGCATTCTAACTATCTGTTAAAGGTTCAAAAATGCTTGCTAAATTCGAGCTAAAATCAAAACAATATTCATCTGCGCCCTCCGCCCCACACATGGAAATGCATTGTGAAGAAAGGCGTAGTACTACGGTTTTGTTGATGTGAGCGGTGTTGGCCACTTTGTTTATCTTCCTCTTTACAGTGGTGGTGTTTATATTTTAAGAACTAACATCTACATTAAAGGTAAAGTCAGCTATTGCAAGCTAATTGTAAGATAATACAAGTTTAGTCAAATCCAAAAAATATCTCCTAGTATTTTGCTAGTTTACCGTTCTCTGTGCGTGCTGAGAATATAATCTTACTTAATATACTTCTACATGGCCCTGGCTCCGTAAATATAACCACAAACAAAGTGGTGAACGCCGCTGACAACAACATGCTTGAGTTTGTTTTGGTTTGAGCTCACAGTTAGCAAGCATTCAAGAATGACCCTGCCTTTAAACGGGCCTGCTGCAGCTGGAGGTCAGGGGGATCACGGGCTGCACATGAGTAAAAGCTGAGCTGGTACCTTTCTCCTCCTGCTCCTCTGAGTCAGACTCCTCGGAGCTCTCCTCTCCGTCCATGTCAAAGTCCTCCTCGTCGCCCTCTCCCTCCTCGTGCTCGCTGCCCTCCTACACGTGCACGCACACACACACACACACACACACGTAGACTTAAATACAATACACAATTAATTTTCACTTAAAATAAACAACAAGTTATGGAGAGGCCCACGTACCCCCTCGGCCTCCTCTGTCAGTCGCTCCTGCTCGTTGTCGGGAACCTCCTCCTTGACGACGCTGCTGGAAGGAAAGACAACATCAGCCAATCACCGTCGGAGGAAGAAGGAGCCCTGAGTGGTCAGTGAGTCCAACCAATCAACGCCTCAAGTCGGCGAGGATATGCAATTGATCTGCATTCAGGTCAGGACCAGATTCCTGATCACTGGAATCCTTCCTGACCATTGATTAGAATCATGGTTGCTAAAGAGGAAACGTTAGTGAGTGATTTAACTGGGATCACATGGGGAGTAGAAACCAATTAGCCAAGCACCAGGACCGACTAACACAAGTTAGGTGATGATTGACCGTTGGCAATAACTAGGTTGACAGTAAGGGGGCGCCACACACTGCAGGATGGCTCACGACTGTCCCAGCCAATCACAATCATGCCTGCAGGAGAGGAGAAGTCTTACAGGTGCACATATTATTGTGATTGGTACAATTTACACTCATGTTGAGCTTCACTTTCTGTCTCAACTCTCTGAAGTTACCTGGTGTATCTTTAGAAGATGTCTAAATGTTTGCAGCTTGCTGGGTGGAAAGGCACCTGTGCTGATATTGAGCTTGTTGTGTTTTTTTTAGCTAAGGGATATGGTGTAATAACACCTCCTCTGAGTTAGAGGCAGTAGGACAATAATGACAGCTCGTCAGTATCTTACAGTGTGCAGCCTCACAGTCACATACAATATATAAAAGGATAACAACACTAAGGAATGAAGAATTAGGGAGGGGGGGGACTGTTGGTTGGTTAAAAGACGTGCTTTTCCCCCAGGAGCCTAAAGCACCTGTGGACGTGAGCTGGTTAGTTCGGGACGACACACAGGAAGGAGAGATCAGAGGGTCACGTTTTGGAAAAGACAAGACAGACAAGAGTCTGTCTCAGCTAACAGAAAAAGCCACACTCAGGGTTCCCACTCCAAGTCAGATGCCAAATTCGCTGACTAAAAATCTGAAGTTCCATGACTTATATTGAATGGAAAAATAGGCTGCCAGAACAACATCTGTGTAAAAAGGGCAGCCACCATGTCAACGATAAACAAACTAACAGTTCATGTTATGTGTATGTACTCACAACTCATTCAAACCAATTATTAAAAAGTTTGTTGAGACATCTCAAAATACCATGTCCAGAAACTGTTTTATAAATGACAACTCAAATTTAAACATGCTACAAACAAAATTCTCTGAAATTCCATGATTCAACAAAAAAAAAAACATTATGATCATAATTATGTTATATATAATTATATAAAAATGATAAAATTCCCTGAAAATACTAATGACCAGTGGGAACCCTGCACACTAGGTGGGTGGGACTCTGGCAGACCTGGCATGCTCAACGTCTTGGTGGTGGTGTTCCTCGCAGCTCCTCAGTCTTCCCAGAGGAAGCGAGGGGTGGGAGGTGGGGGATGTGGATGCAATGAGGGCGTGATATAGGAGACATGAGGAGGGGCAGAGAGGAGGGCAGTTTAGAGGACAGAGAAGGGTTATAACAGCAGGGAGAAACAGGCCCCAAGTGAAAGCACGAGCCTGCAAGAAATCGTCATCACCATCTGCTGACGTCCAGGTATAATCCCTGGCGTACAATGACGGACAGGTCAGGCACCGCATTAGCCGCCTTCCACAGCTAGCAAGGACCTACAATATAATGATCTACATGCAACTATAATACGTTTCCCTTTGGAATTAGCTTTGGCATTGTCCACAAACTGTAAAGACATCACACAGAACATGGTGGTAAAAAAAACAATATATCCATTCAACCTCTTTTTCTTCCTCCTCTCTTTCTTCTTGAGCTTCTCCAGGTTCTTCTTGGCCAGCTCGATAATCTCCGTGGCCTCCTTCTCCGGGGCGAGCAGGGCGTGGGAGAAGGAGGAGCCGCCTGAGAATAGCGAGGAGCGCGCGGAGGCCCGGGACAGGTTCCTCCTCAGGTTCTCGTTCACCGCCTCGCTCTCGAGCAGCTTGGCTCTGAGACGGGGGACACACAAACGAAACAAGGAATTATCCTCACACACTGCGTAGAGGATTTCGGAGTGATACGCTTAGCGGAATTTGTTAGAAGTGCCAGAGACGTCCTCTGTAAGTGAAATGCTCTGTGGGAATATATGCTCTGGTTGATATAACCTAACCTTACACACAACCATCTGGAAGCCGTCCATTCAAACTGTAAGGGGCAGGCACATTCATAAAATACTCCTCAGGTGATTGTCTGTCTGTTACGTTACACGTAAACTTGGTCTGCAGCTTGAATTTGACAAAAGGTATATTATCTTACAATTAGCTTGCAATAGCTGACCACACCTTTAAGGTCAACGCACTCCTTACCTGAGCTCCTCAATCTCTTTGATGTAGTTGTGAATCATGGTCCCGATCTCTTCGTTTCCCTCGCCTGAAAGCAAACAGATGATCAATTGAAATCATGTCATACTGTCGTTTACCCAAGGTGCTC